>JAVJIF010010915.1:0-102747 GCA_038442645.1 Agave tequilana | reverse complement strand
AAAATCAAATCCTCCTTCGTCCCGTTGCCCCAGCGATTGCAACATGCTTTGCGGTTTTGACGATTCTTCACGTAATGAATACATTCATAATTTCTAGTAATTGGAATAGTGAGATATAAGACACCTCTTTAGTGCCTCTACACTTTCCCCATCTCTTGCCTGCCATCAGCAAGCTCGCTGACGGTGAATGACGACGATTTGTCTACTGCTACCGCCCCTGAGCCAGTTTCAGTTTTTGGTCTCAATGATTTATTTATCATAGGTATTATAGGCGCTGAATCGGTTTAAGTCCTTAGATACTTGTTCATCCTCGTTAGTAATATTTTTCTCTCTTTCACTCTGGGCTATTCATCAGTTGTGGTGAACAACCCGTCCTTCAAGATTTGCTGATGTGGTCTCTATTTTTCATTTCTTCCTTTTCTTGAGAAAATACATAACACAAGTTGGAAAATATCAAACCACCAAAAAGCTACTTTTTTTTCTTTCGACTTGTCGAAAGAATGAATAATCATAGTTGATGTGGTTACATTTATTAATTTTTTTTAAAATATTCAACTGTGGAAATTAGAGTTGTAGTCAAATTGTATGTAGCCGATAGCTCTTGTTGCAGTAAAAAAACTTTTTGTAGAGCTTGTGGCTCTCACTATAGGAAAAATCGTTTTTATTAGAATATTAACTGCAGTAGTTTTTTTTTTTTTTTTAATATTTAACTACATAATTAAAAGAAATTGAGCTTCAATTGCATCAAACTAAATAAGTGAGCCATTATTCCACTGTGCATGTTGCTTCAACGACACAACTATCCTCCCCCACCCTCTCGTCAAACAAACAGTCCAGTACACAAGGCTAGGGGTTCGAACGAGCCCAGGCCGACCCGCCTACCTGCCCGGGACCAGCCCTGGTTACTCTGGCCTAGTCTCGGCCCGGGCCCGCCCTCAAACATGGGCCATGCTCGGATTTGGGAAAGGAGGCCCGCAGCCCGGCCACCGGCCCTCGAACACGGGCCGTGCCCTGATTTGGAAAAGGAGGCTCACGGGCCTGGCCTGGGTGGCCCGCTGCACTCGGGCGCATGCTGAATCCGAGCGCAAGTTCGAATTCTCCAACGACTATTTTTTTATTGTTTTTGGGAGGGGATTTGCAAATTTTTTTGTAAAATACCCAGAACAACTAATTGCCGAAGATTATAGTCGCTGAAGGGATTTTTGTAATCTTTTTTACAAATACCCCCCTAACAACTATATTGAGTCCAAATTAATTATTTTGCAAAAAAATATATTTTAACACCCTCTTCCCCCTATAAATACACCATTTTCGCCACTTTATTTCATCACAAATGTTTTTCCTAAAACTCTCTAAAAAAATCTTTACAAATTTTTACTCTATACAATTTCTCTCAAGCTCTTTTTAAGTGCTCAAGCTCTCTCAAGTGTTAAAACTCGCTAAACTTATAACAATTATTGGAATGTTAATAAAAAATTTTTAAGTTTACATTTTACACTTATAGAAATTTTGTCAAATTTTATGTTTTTCCTTTTTATACCTTTTTGAGAATTTAAACATTTTTTTAAAAATTATACTTTAAATTTAAAAAAATAAATAAATAAAACGGCCCAGGCCTAACCTGGCCGAAACCTCGTGCCGTGCCCGAGCCCCCCAAAGAGGGACTAGGCCCAGGCGGGGCTTGGCCGCCGCCCGGCTTTTACAGACGGACGGGTGCATGACCCGCGGCACTGGGCCGTGCCGGGCCCGGCCCGGCCCGTTTCGCACCCCAATACATGGCTGCTTCGATGCTTCGATGTAGGTGTGTTTGGTTGCAAGGAAGTGGGCGGAAGTAAGGAAATGGGGAAGTATAATTGCTCACTTCCCTATCTATCCAAACACCGAAAAAGGAAAATAAGAAAACCCTTTTTCCTTTTTTCTTCTCTCTTTTACACAATCATTTCCTCACTTCCAGAGTGCTACAGTTAATTTTGTGGTCATGTAAATCTCATTTATAATAAGTTGTAGCATAAAGCAGTTAATTTTTTGGTCATATAAATCTGACTTGCATTCTGATTACAATCCATTTTTATTTTTCTTAATTAATTTTTATTTTAATATTATTTTTTCGGTCAACTTTGTGTTCAACTTTTCCACTTCCACTTTCAATTACCATCCAAACACCAGAAAAGACATAACATTTTTCAAACCACACTTTCTAACAATATCCAAACACCGAAAAACTAACTAACCAATTCTCAAGTTCTAAAGGAAACTAACAGGGTAGGGAAGCTTCAAACAGCGACGGGAAGCTTCAAACAGCGACGGGGGGCTGTTGAAGTTTGTTTTCAATCGGAGGACTGGACCCTTCTCTGAAATAAAAACAGGTACTTCATTTCTGATCTCTTCCCCATTTCTCTTTTTGCTCATTGAAAAGGATTAGGGCTTTGCTCTCCATTATTCCATCAATTAGATTTTCTTCGCCAATCTCCCAAAAGGTGAGCGCAACTTTCTACCCTTTTCGGGGTTCATCTATCTAGAAGCAAATTGCGGTTCTTAATTTGATTTCTCGGAAATTTTCCATGTTTAAATTGAAATTTAGTCAGAAATTTCTATGAACGGCATGCTTTCCTCTATATTATCAATTTGCCCTTTAGTTGACTGTGTTCGATGTTATGGTAAAAATTCACAATTTCGCCACAGTACTCCGATTTGTTCCCTCATTTTCTTCAGCTCTGCCTACTTGATTTGTATAATTTTCTTGCTTTTTGCTACTCATTAGGTGGTCTTTGAACTGGATTTTCGTGAATTTGATTATGACTACTTTTATCAGTGTCCAAGGTTGGCAGGGCCTTTTGTTCCCCAATATTATTTGTTTCTATGATCAGTGTGTTGGTGATTGAATATTTACTTCTTTTGACGCTTCATTTTTTTGTCCCAGCTTTTGGCTACATTGTAAGTAGCCCTGGCTTAAAATTGATGGCAGTTCAACCCAATGTTCATTATACTCCTCTTCCTACTGAAGGTAGGGACGACGACGACGACCTTCAGTATAGATACACTCCACAGGCCCTTGAAAGAGTTCCATGGAGATCAATTGCCCTCGCGCTTTTCCTTCTTTTGCTGGGAGCAGTTCTTCTCCTTCTCGCGCTGTTTGTTATCACAGATCACATGTCCCAGGGATTTGGTCTGCTAGTGGTGGGCATTCTTGCCTTTCTCCCTGGTATGTATCACGCACTTCACCTTAGCTTCTCTACCTTTTAAATACTCAAAAGATTCTTTCAAATAAGCATATAATGCGTACAAATTCAGTTAGAAGTTTCTAGAACTGTATGAATAATGTATCATGATACCTAGAGGTGTTCTGCCAAATGTCAATGCTACACTTAAAAATTTAACTCACTTTAAGGTGTTTTCACTGGAAAATGCCTGGAGGCAAAAATATGAGGTGCTGACAGGACCGAGGTGTATGCTTCAAGACATGAAGCACAATTGAAATGCATGCCTCATGCCTCATCTTGTGCCTTTTACGTTTAGCTTATGCTTTATAAACCAACCGGTAAGAGAAACGTTCTTTTCTTCTTATGCCGATAGAAATATATGGTCGGATTTTCTATCGAAGGTGTTAGAACTTCAAAATAGTGTGGAAATCCATATATATCTTGAGCTTATGCTAGACTAATGGCTGTCTGTATCGCTTGTACTTAATTCTTTTGTCTGTTAATTTTTGTGTCTTGTAATATTTATAAAAAAGACTAAAATAAGAATAACAAAAATTAGTGAAGTTTACGTCAACCTCGTAAGGAAGTAGATTTTTTCTTTTTGAACATTGTTCAATAAAGCGAATGGGAAACAGATCAAGAGACAAGTATATGCAGGGTAGCAGAAGACATTCGTAATCTATGAACGTGTAAGATAAATGTACTGAAGCTTTTTTTATGCCAGGGAGGTCTATTATGAGAGTTTTTTTATTTACTAAGACTAAGACGCTGCACAACTATAGAGATAAGAAAAGATATTTACATATATGGATGAACTTATTAGGGTGTATTTAAGATAAAATCTTGTGGTGCATTTTGTTTGCAATGATATAATATTAGTTGATGAGACTAGAGAAGATATAATTTTCAAAGTAGAAAGTTAGAGAAAAGATATGGAAGTCAAAGGATTTTGAATTAGTAGAGTGAAAATGGAACCCATTAAATGTAACTTAAAGCAGATTGTGAGAAGGAATGAAGTATTATAGTGTAGGTTGATGATTAAGAAATTTCTCGAAGGGGCCATTTTCACTACGTATGATCAGTCACTAAGTCGGTTAGGTCAAGAAAGATGTGGTTCATTGTATCTAGTAGGATGGTTAAAGTTGAGAAGTGCTTTTGGAGTTCTATGTAATCACATAACACCCATGAAATTGGACGGGAAGTTCTATTGGATGGGTATTAGACTTGTAATCTTTAACTTATGCAATTGAGCAAAATAATGTCCAAAAAAATAGGTATAGCTGAAATGAGAATGTTAAGATGGATGAGCGACAATACGCCAAGAGTATACTAAGAAATGAGTGCATCTCTTAGAAGTTAGAGGCCTCTTCTACGGAGGATAAAATGGAGAGAATTGATTGAGATGGTTTGAGCATGTGCAATGGAGACTAATAGACGCTCCAATTAGGTGAAGCGAGTAGATAATGGAGCAACAATGTCAGATAGGCCTAAAGGAACATGAATAAAGAGAACAAAAAAAATTTGATAGTTGTTATTTACCAACAAGATGGCCCTTAGTAGAGTTTAGTGAAAGCAATGGATTCAATGTAGTCAGCCCCAAAAGTTTGGGATAAAGGCTTTGTTATTGATGTTGCATATAAGCTTCATTTTGATTAATTGGTTACAACGAATAGTTGCAGCTTCATGTGTTCCGCTTTCCCAGTTTGAAATATAGCTTTGATGAAAATTTTCACACATGACATAATTAGCGTCCATATGATTAATATACCCTGCTTATGTTCAGAATGTTGTACCTTGCGACTAAGAAATAATAAAAAAAGGTTCTAAACTAATTGGATAACATATGTATGATTGTCATGATATAGTACAAATAGAATTAAAGAACTCTATTTGAAGAAAATCTAAATAAACCTTGCATGTTAGGGTTCAAATTCTCGGTCGAGTCGGTGTTGACTCGACCAAGTCATATTCGGAACGGTGCTTGACGATACGAGAATGAGTCACAATACATCATTTTTGCGAGTTGTGAAGGTATCGGTCCTGACTCAACCGAGTCAACTCGGTACCACGAGTTGACTCAGCCAACTCGGTCGAGTCTGGCCAAGTCAGGACCGAGTTCCATTCACAATAATAGCAAAAAAGGCAAACACACATGCTCTCTCTTGACCTAGGGTTCTCATCGTTGCCAGCGCTCTCGTCGCCAACCTCGCCGTCGCACACCTTGGCCAGCCCGTTGCCGCGCGTCATTCTGACAGGTACCCCTCTCTCTGCCTCTCTCAATTTCTCTCTTCTCCAGATCTCTCTCCTTTCTCTTCTTTAGATCTCTCTCTTCTCCCGATCTTTCTTCTTTCTCTCTCTCACCCGCATCTCTCTCTCTCTCACCCACTCGATCTCTCTCTCTCTCTCTTATAATTTAAATTTTATTTAGTATGATTTTAATTTAATTTAATAATATAGATATAGTATAATTATGCATGTATTTTGATATGTTTCTACTGACGACGCGTGTATTTATGCTTTCTCTTTATGTTTAATGTGCTGGGTGATATGTTTTGGACATGTGATATATAAATATTAATGTTTATATTTTTTAAAAATTTGTCGTGAATTTTTTCAGATTTTTTTGAGCTTTTTATGTAGCGTTTTGTGCGTATCTACTGAAACTGATCTGAGACGTCGCGACCGATGCGTCTCAGTGCCTGCCGAGTCGGCGACCGAGACCCGCGACTTTGAACCATGCATGTCCACTTCTCTGTTTTATAACCTAACCCTTTTTTTGTTTGAACTCATACTTTAAACCATCATTTCAAGTATCAATTGATTCCTATATATATATCTATATATCGTATGGGATATTTGAGGTACCCTATCATCAATATTGATAGTAAAAACGATATAGATACCAAGATTTCAAACCATATTTTAAACCTCTCACCCTATTCACCTAGTATCTAGAAACAAAAGAAAAGGCGTGCATTCTGAAATCTTTTCCATTGCAAAAATTCTAGCGTCAATGCATATTTGCAACATATGCACTCATGTTGAAGAGGTGGGGATAGTAACTGGAGGCATGAGTTTTAGCCTAAGTTGAAGGGCCTTGTATCATATGTGTGCCCAATAGAAATTTATTTGTTATATGTGAGTTAGTTACTGAGACATATAAACGAAATTGTTGCATCTTGTAAGGTTATTAGTGTAGGAACAATAAACATCACAATGTTCAATGGAGTTATAAGAACATTTTGGGTGTTCGCCATGTACCTGATTTTAGGAGGAATCTTGTATCTTGAAATGCTTCGGAATCTAACCGTTGCAGCTATTCTGTTGAAGATGGAGTATTGGTTGTTGAAAGAGAAACTATACTGTTACTCGCCCAGACGGTATTGTAAGAGTTGAAATTTTGTATGTGCTCCAGGTCTGTGACGGTGGACCTACCGACTTGAAATGTGACAACATATAATCTAAATATGTAGTTTGCATCACCACTTTGATTTAGTGGACTTAACATTCCTGTTGGAGTTGCTATTGGTGCAATTAATGAAAACATGGTTATTTTAGTTGAAGACATTGATTGTGCATTCGAGATTTCTGATTTTAATTACAGTGGAAATTTGTTGGGTTTGACTCAAAAGCATATATATCTAGATTGAGTTTGTTTTATAATTTCTTTTATTTGAGTTTTAGGTTGATTAGGAGTCCAAGTTTCTTCAAGACAATGAGTACCTATTTGATTATCTTTCCTTTTTTTATCCTTTTTTTTCCCCTTTCTTTCTTCTTTTTTCTTTTTGTTAGTATGAGTATTTAACCTCTGAAGTTTCCAGTTAATCCAAGTAATTAAACCATTAGGTAAATGAAATTAACACTCTCACTTCAGTGAAGCCTGTATTGTTCCCCAACAAGAAAAATTTTGCTTAGAATTCTATTTGTTTTGTTGAAGTCGTCTATTTCATCTAGGCAACATAAACACTTCAATCTCGAATCATGTCGTTAGGAACGTATAAGACACCTGAGTCACACACATATCAGACACAATATTTATTTGCATTCATCTTTTAGAATATATTGTGTATCGTTGTCGTGTTTGTGTCAAGACTATTTCAGTGTGTCCTTGTCTGGGCGACATAGAACTGCGTGTTTTCCGCCAAATACATGACACAGAAAAGAATCATCTTGCACATCAAAATCCAATTTTCCTTTATATGTTGACTCCTCAGAACATCAAGAAACCGAGTAAAGGATAGGAAGTGTGTACTCGGGTAAAAATAATATTTCATATTGAGAAATAGATTTTAAAAAGAAGTGCAATGGAAGAGAGCATGTCCGTCATGTTGTCTATCTCTTTGCATGGCAACATACACAATGAAAGCTGTCATCCGCGTATCCATGTATGTGGAAGAGAGAATCTTTTGTAAAAATCCCCTGATGAAATAATAGACCCTTGCTGTGAGTCAAGCATGCTGAATACGGTCATTGTTCATGTCAGGGCCTTTGACATGATAACATATGAGTAATAGTCATTCTTGCTAGGTTTCCAATTCAGTTGATCCTCAATTTAGTTTGAAATTATTTGATAGAGCTTCTCAACAATCTGATCAGTTAATGAAATGCCATGGCATGAGTATTCCTCAACCCATGTTGGTAATAATGTCACTGACTCGTGTCCAATGTTGTTGAATCCCAGAATGGAATCAAAACAAAAACTAATGTATCTGCTTGAACCTACAGATCGATTGAGTTACTTCTAAATAAGAGGTTCCAAAAGACCAAGGTTGTTGGCACTGTATCTTCTGTTAATCTGTAAGGGTAGAAGGCTGTAGTAGAAAGAATCAACTTTACATACAAGTTATCGAGCTCCAGGAAGATTTTGGCTGCTTGCTATGCCAGTAAAGCACGGTGAAGCTCCTAACCAAGTTCTGATATCAAGGCCATCCGGATCGTATGGTTAACACCTTGTCCCTAGTTGGCTGGATGTGTTTAATTTACCATTCATGAAAAGGAGAGAAAAATAAAATTGACGGGTGAAGAAAAATTTGTGTTATTCCAAACACTTGATATTTCAGTTCTCTGTGTCTCTCTTAAAGTTCCTAGCACTGAACCAAAACTTTAAACTTGTACTGAAGATCGAGGGATATAATTTTATATTCTAATGCTCCTCAACACAATATATGGGCTTTTGCCCAGTGTTAATTTTTTAAATATTCGCTCTCTAAGTACATATCTGGCTGGTTGGAAGCTCGGTCCTCAATGTCGCTTGTTAAATCATTAGTATTTGGGTTATTGGGTGATTACCCATATTTATCTATATTCCCTCCTTGTCTTATATATATATTGTAACTCTCTTTTATCCAAAATACATCTTCTTTTAGGGTTTTCTATTTCTCTGTATGGTATCAGAGCCATAAGAAACCTTAACCCTAAAATCCATCTCCAATAGCCCTTCTCCTAAAAACTTTCCTTATCTTCTCCTCCACCATCTTTCTCAATTGTCGCCCTCCTCTCCATCATCTCCAAGTGCCACCACCCTCTCCAACATCTTCAAGTGTCGCCACCATCCTCTGCAAGTGCCGCCACCACCATCATCATCTCCAAGTGCCGCCACCATCATCTCCAAGTGCCGCCACCCTCTCCATCCTCTCCAAGTGTGCCACCTCCTAATCCTTCCCAAGGGTTGCCGCCTACCCTCCAAGGGTCTAAGACTCCAACTACTCAAAAATCAATTTTTTGAGCTAATCTGGATCTTTTGATGCTCACAAGACTTATTTGGTGAGATCTGATATGTTAACTGCTTAAAAATTAAATTTTTACAACTGATTTGGCTATTTGAATGCTCTATAAGACTTCTCTGGTGAGATCCGCTCTGTTTACTGCTTAAAAATCATATTTTTACATCTGATTTGATTTTCTTAAGGTTCTATATGCTACTATTTGGTACCTAAGTTACCTGCTTTTCTTCATTACTGGTTGTTTAATGCTATTATTGGCTATTTTTTTTGGTGATTTCTCTTACTGGATATTGTGTCTGAGACTACGAGTTCATCCTTCCTATGACCTCTTCGATGGTTGAAACTTCTGTTTCCAAAACAATGTTGGAGACTATTGTGAAGTTAAATGCCTCCAACTACCTATTATGGGCGCAGGCGTTCCGCATTTTCATTGGCACTCATAATAAATTGACTCACATGTTACAACATCCACCTGCTGATACGGATCTCACGCATGTGATTTGGCTTACTGGAGATTATTTTGTGATGACATGACTTCTCAACAGTCTGGAGGAGAAGATTAAGTGGTAGTGTGTTGTTCCTGCCTACTGCTAAGGACATGTGGGATATACTGAAGGTGATGTATGGTAATGAGAAGAATCTCTCGAAGGTATTTGAGATTTATGAGCGCCTGTTTGAGCTCAAATAAGGAGACAGATCTGCGCCTGAGTTCTATGGAGAACTTAAAGGTCTGATTGATGAGTTAGAGATGCATCAGCCGTCTGTTACTGATGCTGCGACACTGAGGGGGGATCATGAGGATCTTGCAGTGTCAAAGTTTCTATCTGGCTTAAGTCCTATACTACGATCCCAGATGCGGGGTCAGATTCTGGGAGAAGATAGTATTTACGTTGACTATCACTTTCTCGAGAGTTATGCGAGTATCTACGGCAGATGATGTTTTCTCTGCATTCTTCCATTGAGCAATCAGCCATGGTTTCTGGACGTGGCCGTGGTCGTGGCTGCGATTTTGGAGGACGAGAATGTAGACTTGTTTGAGGTGGATTTGACTCGTATGGAGGCAGACAAAGTGCCTCTGAGAAAGGACCTCGACAATGCAGGCATTATGGACGTAGTAATCACATCTCCGAGAAGTGCTGGAAGAAATTTAGTCGACCTGAGTGGCTATAGTTTTCTGAGTCTGACTTCTCTGCTTCGCGTAGCACTCCTCACTATTCGTCCACTTCCTCCACTCTTTCCGAATCTTCCACGGTTGTACTGACACAGGAGTATGATCGACTTTGAAAGCTAGAGTTCTCTCAGAACAATCTTTCAGCAACTCATGCATCTGCTTCAGGCATGCATTCCTATACTGCCTCTCTTCAAAAGTCTTGAATGTTAGACTCTGAAGCCTCATCCCACATGACAAGTATTAAAAAAATGTTTGTTTCCTTAAATATGTTCACTGCCCATTCCTTTGTTAAAATTGCTGACGGTACACATTCATCTGTACTAGGCAATGGGATAGTTCAGGCTAATCCATCATTGACGCTTACTGATGTCATTTATGTTCTACGATTTTCTGTTAGTCTCTTGTCTATCAGTCAACTTACTAAACAAAATAACTGCAATATAACGTTTTTTCTTTCTCATTGTGTGTTTCAGGACCTGTCAACTGGGAAGTTTGGTTCGGGGCATGAGCGAGGAGGCAATACTATTTGGACGATCGAGTGACCCCTACGGGCTTGGTTGTAGGTCACCCTGATTCGATTTTACTGTGGCACTGGCGCTTGGATCATCCTTCGTTACAAAAGATTCGGTCTATTATTCCTGTTGAATCCTCTTATCTTTTCTTTAAGTTGTGAGTCTTGTGAGTTAGGTAAGCATCATCGTGCTACTTTTCAGAGTCGAGTCAATAGTCATAGTAGTTCTGTTTTTGAGTTAGTCCATTCTAATGTTTGGGGTCCTAGTCGGATGCCCTCTATTAAGGGTTTTAGATATTTTTTATTTTTGTTGATAACTTCTCTTGCATAACTTGGTTGTATCTCCTAAAAGAGAGTCAGAAATGTCCATTATAATTAAGTCTTTTTTTAACGAAATAAAAATAAGTTTTCTACTTCTATTCGTGTGCTTCGTACTGATAATGTCCTGGAGTATGTAAATAAGGATGTATCTAGTTTTTGTTCCAAAAATAAAATTATTCATCTGACCTCTTGTTCTCATACATTCCAACAAAATGAAGTTGCTGAAGGAAACAGACATTCTAGATGTTGCTAGAACCTTAATGATTCATATGAGTGTTCAAATATTTATGGTCTGATGCTGTGTTGAGTGCTTGTTATCTAATTAATAGGATGCCTTTTTCTGTTCTCAATAAAAGATCTCCATTTTCTTGTCTCTATGCTAACAAAACCCTCTTCTCCATGACTTCCCGTATTTTTGGCTGCACTTGTTTTGTTCAGGACTTGTCTCCTGGGCTAGATAAGTTATCTCCTAGATCTATAAAGTGTGTCTTCATTGGGTATTTTAGAACACAAAAAAGATACTGGTGCTATAATCCCTCCACAATGAAGTATTTGGTGTCTGCTATCACATTCTTTGAGTTTGTTCTATATTTCTTTACACAAGTTCCTATCACCATATCTGAGACTGCTCCTTCTTCATTGTTTGTGCCATTGCTTACACCTGCTGATACAACTTCTTTGCCAGTGCCACTAGCAGAAATTACAGATCCACCTGCATCAAAGCCAGTTCGAAATTTCAGATACGTCTACACTCGTCGCCTAAAGGTTCCTGCCTCTGAACCATTCCCGCTAGCTCCTTTCTGGTTGACGGTCCTCCTCCACTATTAGCTTCTCCCTCTGATCTTGATATTCTTATTGCCCTTCGAAAAGGTAAACGATCTTGCATTGATCACCCTATTTTTAATTTAGTTTCTTATGATCACCTAAACCCCACGTTTCGACAGTTTGCTATCTCTTTGTCTTCTGAGTCTATACCCAGGTCTTATACAAAGGCTTTATTGGTATCTGCCTGGAAACAGGTAATGGATGAGGAGATGAAAGCTCTTACTTCTAGAGCAACTTGGGAGTTGGTTTCTGCACCAACAGATGTGGTTGTTGGTTGTCGCTGGGTATTTGCTCTAAAATACCAACTAGATGGTTCTATGGATAGATATAAGGCCAAACTCGTGGCTAAGAGTTATACTCAGACATATGACATCGAATATTTTGAGACGTTCTTGTCAGTTGCCAGGATGAACTCTATCAAAATTATGTTCTCTATTGCTGTTAACTTGTTATAGCCATTGTTCCAGCTGTATGTCAAGAACGCCTTCTTATATAGGATCTTCAAGAGGAAGTGTATATGGAGCAACCTCCAGGTTATGTTGCTTAGGGGGAGACTAAAGTTTGTCATCTGGAAAAGGCTATATATGGACTCAAGAAGAGTCTAGGGGCGTGGAGAAGTTCAGTCTTATCATTTCAGTATTGGCTTTCGATGATGTCATTCTGTCTTCATTCGGCGCACAAGTTCTGACATTGTAGTTTTGGCTGTTTATATTGATGATATTTTGCTGATTGGGAGTGACTCAGCTGGATAGTGGAGACTAAGATGTATTTCAAGCGTCATTTTGTGACCAAGGACATGAGACGCCTAAAATACTTACTGGGAATTGAAATTGCACATCAAAAATACAGTGTACTTCTTTCTCAGCGAAAGTATGCTTTGGACGGAGGAAACATGATTTTTGGGATGCAAGTCTGCCAATACACCAATGGAAGCCATGTGAATTTATGGTTTGAAGACAGTCATACAGTTAATGATTTAGGAAGATATAAGAGATTGATTGAAAAACTGATTTATCTTACGGTGACTAGGCCTGATATAACTTTTGCTGTAAGAGTTCTGAGTAGATTTATGCATCAGTCTAAAGAGACACATTGGTTATCTGTGATGGGGTTTCTAGCTTACATCAAGAGTTGTTCAGGAAAAAGGTTAGTGTATAGGAAATATGATCATGTACACATTTCTGGATACCCTGATTTAGGGTGTGCTGGTGATCAAGGGGACATGAAATCTACTACTGGCTATTGCACTTTTGTTGGAGAAAATCTGGTAACTTGGAGGAGAAGGAAATAAGATGTGTCTCGCTCAAGTGCTGTAGGTGAGTATAGAGCTATAGCTCATACGTCATGTGAGATGGTGTGGTTAAAAAATTTACTGATAGAGGTTGATTTCAGATAGCATGGACCCATGCCTATGTATTGTGATATCAGTATGCCTTTATATTGCCCAGAACTCAGTGTTTCATGAAAGGACTAAACATATTGAGGTCGATTGTCACTTTGTCAGAGATGCTTGGATCAAGAAGGTGGTTATGTTCTAGTTCACACTGTCCTTGAGGCAGTTAGCTGATTTACTTGCCAAAACTGTATCACCTCAGGTCTACTCTTTGTAGCAAGTTGTGCATGTTGAATGTCTATGCTCCAGCTTGAGGGGGAGTGTTAAGTCAAGTCATTAATATTTGGGTTATTGGGTTATTAGGTGATTACCCATATACCCTTCTTGTCTTATATATATATATATATATATATATATATATATATATATATATATATATATATATATATATCTTGTAACTCTCTTTATTCAATATACAATCTTCTTTTAGGGTTTTATATTTCTCGACATCATTGATACTATTTTAAAGTCTCCACATTATACCAAAGTTCCAAAGTTGCAGTGATGATTGACGATATATATTTTGTTACCCTAATAGTGTTGGAGACTTTGTCAAAACTACAGGGACACTCCAAGAATAAATGAAGTCATCATATCAATATAATATTGACGTACCAAAGCATTTTCTATTACTCAACCCTGTTGATTTAAGGCCTGAATAAATTTGATCAAACAAACTACTGATTGGTTATGTTGTTTTTTGGTAGACAACACGTATACTTAGAACAGATGCATACACACCTATAGCATATAGTCGTATCCCGTCTTAGAATTGTGCAGAACTGGACAGTTCAACAACCTACACATCTGTCCTCTGTGCATGTAACAATGTTAACTGGACTGAGGCATTCATATCAACAAACCAGAGATTTGCCATGCGGAGATTATGTGTTGTCGCTTTTGTCTAGTTTTCCTTTGCAGTGCATGGGCTAAACTGCTTTGAACTGCAGTGTCATGGCAGCTAGGGCAGACTGATTGTGACAATCACAAAGGCACATTCATATGAATATGTGATCGGTTGGTCCTGTGTGATTTACACATGGTGCTAGTGATGCCACTTATCACGTATCAATTACTGTGCTGGAAGGGAAGGTGTGAGCTCTGGCAGGATGAGTAGCTATCGTATTTTCTCTCATGGTCATCATTCAAGATTTTTCCCATCAAAATGGGTTTGGGACCACATAACTCCACAGATAGATTGACAAATTTTTTTTATTGATTATTAAACTCTCATCTTCTTCTGAGTTGGGGCCAAATTCTTGGCCAAGCGTGGAAACAGTGGGCGCTTGCCATAAATCCTAGAGGGTTGGTTGATTTGTAGGAAAACCTACTTTTTCAGACAGCAGTGTAAGCTCAAGCTCATGGAACTGAGAAATCTCCCAAAATTTGCAGAAATCTAGAAAAGGGGAAAGATGATAGACTTGCTATAACGAATTGCTTTCTTTCCCAAGGGACAACTTGATATTTTCTCTCTGCAGAGCCAGAGCATATTAGATTGACCTTGAGTGCCAGATATGGGTTTGAAGAGGAACAATGTTCTCAAGGATATTTTGCTTTAAGCCTTAATAGGTGAAGATTTGACCATTAATAATCTTTGTTTGGGTTCAGTGCGCCAATCTTGGTTTTGAGTTCTAGGCATGGTTCCACTATGTAGGTTATGTAGAACAGTTTGATTCAGAAGGGAGCATGTGTTCAAAGATGTAATGGATATGTAGTCAAGTTTGTGGCAGAAAAGAAGTTAAGATAGAGTCTTCTTAGAGACGGGCTTCATTTTGTACACACCTTGCTGTTATAGTTTTTGAAGCGAAATGGTTGGACATAATCCCCCTTCGTTCCATTAAAAAGATATTTACAAAAACAAGCCAAATTACATAATAAAGTACACAATGCAACCACCTTACCCCTCACAATCGGAGAACCGACATCGAGACCTAAAAGATTCATCTTTAAAGAAACCCTTTGAGTTGAGGCTGTCGTACTTCATTTTGTACAAATCTTTGCTGTCACAAATTTATGACTGATACAATGTTTTTATTCAAAACCTCCTACTAGAATTTGTATCTTCTTACTGGATGTATAATGCTTCCGACTTTGCTTGTGATAAGTAGCGCAGACTTGGAATTTAGAATTTGGGTTCTCTGTAAATTGGTTCTACTAAATTGTTTTCAATTTTTGTCTATTTTCTTTTAGAAATAACTGATTGGTTCCGTCCTGCTGCAGGTCTTTATGAGACAAGGGTTGCGTATTATTCATGGAGGGGCGCCCCAGGGTATCGGTTTTCTTCCATACCTGATTACTGAACTCTCTTGTTATGTTATTTTATTTGTACTGTAGTGTGTAGTGGTTCTTTGGAAATATTAGCGTTTATGTTTGTTAAATCATGCTGTAATTATATAGGCCCTACTGGATTCTGACGCGAGGCCAATATAAAGAGATAATTTAGAATCATCATTTACACAGTGGAACGAGAGATCTGCAATATAAGAAAGAGAGAATTTAGAATCGTCGTTTATACAGTGGAACGAGAGATCTGAAACCCTTGGATGACACCTTCATAGATGTGGTTTAATTTAGAATAGTCATTCTTCGAAGGTCTTGCCTTTCACAACCCCACCAAACCTGTAGAGTTAGGTATACCTTTATGAAGCTGTTTAGAACTTAGGATCCTTCAAGTTCAACTGTCTTTTCCACGACGACCAACATGTCTTACAGAGGAATTACTGACCATTCAAACTGGCTTTTAGGCCGTCTTTGAAAGTTCAAAGTGAGGGAAAATACAAGGAAATCGAGCTAAGAAATGTGTCATCTCATCTGGAAAGGAAATCGAGCTAAGAAATGTGTCATCTCATCTGTAGTCTATGCTTACTGCTCCAATGAGAAAGTTATTTAGGAGTGAATTTAATGGAGACATACCATCAATAATTGAATTGAATTAAATAATTAAAAAACTATTGATCCTGTCAAGTTTTTCAATATATTCTCCTTAGAAAATCAAATTTGCATTTAAGATACGATGTTTTATGTAAATTTGCATTTTGATTTCACAGGCATTTGCATTTGCCTGCAAACCTAGTATTTAATTATATTTTTCTACGCCTGACTTTCCCTAGGGCAGTTGACATGAAAGGGCAACGCATTTCTCTCTTTAATCTCTTTTTTTTTCCACTCATGATTTGAGAATGGAATTCTTGAAGCACAAATTAAAACATATTACAGCACGCGACGAAACTCCAGGCTGGTGATCGTGCAAAATCACGAAAGTGTGAAATCAGAGGTGAAAAAACAGTTGTTAAGCTTGTGATTTAAAATCAGCATGCGCGCAAACGAGATGTAGCTGCATTCTTAAGGTGATAAAGGGAGAATCAGGTGATAAATGAACTTGCAAACACAGTGAGCCATACGCTCGTACTTTTGAGGACTTTTTTTAAACAGTAAGCTTGATCTTCAACGAGACCGAGCAAATACTGGGACCTTGAGTCATCCATGGCGCTGGCTCATGAACCTGAAACCCAACTGTTCGACTGGTGGTATTGGCATGCAGAGGGCGTGACAGAGGAAGGAAGGTTGAGGTTCGTGAGTACAGATCGCATTTCTCTTCGTAGTAAGAGTGAAGGTGGTTGTTTTTTCAACATTTTTTTTCACTCTTTTGAAGAGCATCTTCTGGCCATGACGGATGCAGAAGTTTCAGGTGGGTTTCAGTAAGGTTTATAAGAAAAGGGTCCCAGTAAAGTTGCTAGATAATGAGAGAGAAGGATGTTTAGCAAAGCGAAAGACATAATCATGGCTTCAAATGTTGATCCCATCATCTTGAGCCATGTTTTGAGGACATGTTACAGACGGGCCGACCAACATACACACCAGTTTGAACGGATACCCAAACTGGATTTTATAAAGTATATGTAGTATTATATATAATTTGTAATTTTTTTATATGATCTTTTATTTTTTAGATTATTTTTTTTCTAAAATAAAAATACTTTAAAGTTCTAGCTCAAGTTGGAATTTATAAAAATATATTATTAAATGTCACACCTTCAAGTTTTGGGTGCAGTTTTTTATGCTTCTCTTTTGTTCTCTCTCTCTTTTCTTATTACATTTATGCTAATAATGAAATTTTTATTACACTTACGCTCACGTTGAAATTATATCAAAAGGATTCTGTGAAATGATTTTTGAACACTACTCGGGACTCCTATTCAATTTTTTTTTTGATAAATGGAGGCTCTCTCAGTGAACCTGTGAAAACAACTTTCCCTATTTAGAGGCCGTTTGTTTCGCGTAAAACTCTGTAATTCGTAAATGACTTACTACCAGTTACAACTACGGCGTTTGTTTGGACCGTAATTCGTAAAAGACTTACGTAACTCAACTAACACTCACTTGCAACCTAGTTATCACTCACTTACAGTCCAGTTATAGTTAATTTTGTTGTCATACAAATTTGTAATATTTTTTTTATATTAATATTAAAATTTTTTAATATTTAACTTTTTTAATATTTATTTGCAGTATTAAAACTTTTAAAATCACCAAATAGTTAATTTTGTGGTCTACTTTTTCACTTACGACTTATACATTACGACAACCAAACACCGTAAAGTACAATATACTTTCCCACTTTACAATTTTATATTACCAATCAAATATCGTAAAATTTACATACATGTAACTCATTTACAATTGTAAAAGACTTTACCAATTACAACTACGAATTATGGCCAGTTACAACAACCAAATAGACCCTTACTCGAACGACATAATTGCCCTGGCAGAATAATCTGTATAACCAATTACAGCTCCAGATGCACCTTCATTAGTTAAGAAATCAGTCTGTCTCAATATTCCCTATTCATCGAGGGGGAAGAGAGAGGCTAATTTGACTAGTTCTGCTACTTGTTATTAGTCTGCGTATATCACAAATTAGTTCTGCTACTTGTCATTAGTCTGCGTATATCACTATTACGGGGGAATAAAGGAAGGATGGATTCCCTCTTCTTTCTCCAAAATAGATATATCTTCAAGGAATGTAGACTAGCATTCTGAGGCAAACATTTTGATTGTAGCATATCTTCATTAATGGTGGGATGGAAATTTGTAATTTATATGACAAGTTATTAGGAATAAAAATTATAATTCGTATATCAAATGTAACAATTGTGTTAGGAAGTGAACTATGAGCTAAGGAAAAAAAAAAAAAAAGAAAACTTTAGTTTTTCTTTTTTGTTTTGTTTTGTTTTTTTTTTTTTTTGAACAAGAAAGGGTGAGGAAAGATAAAAGTTCTTTTGTGTGTTTTTTTTTAGAAGAAAGGGTGAGCACAGTAAAGCTTTATGAAAAATCATTTCATTAAGGTATGAAATGCCAAAAAACAGTACAGGCTCGAAGGGCAAAAGAAAAACCAGTGATTTACGAGTATAAGATATAAATATTTTAGTTTAACTATTTAAGTGTGTATCCATACGACTACTGCATTAAAAGTGAAATTATACATATATTATAATTTATAGATGTTTAATAGTAAAACTAAGCTTTACTCAATACAATTATTAGTTTAATTTAATATAACTATAGTTTACTATAATTAAATATCCCATTAAAAAGTAACTGTCACTGTAACATAGTGGTAAAATCTTTTTGACAGTGAGGTTTGTTATGGTACGGGCTTGGATCAAGTTTGCATGACCCTAAAATATCTTAGAATGCTAATCTAGATCTTAGAAACAGATGCTTAATAATTGCATCCTGACTATCAAAAAAAAAAAAAAAAAATACACACACACACAGGCACACACTCACACTCACACGAACTCTGAATTCCTTGGAGAAGGTTCATATATGGAGTTAGATTTATTTTAAAGTTTTTGAAAGAATTATCTCACATACGGTGAGCTCACTAGTAAATTAGGTGAGAATGAGCCGTGAGAAGTCTCATATTCAAGTCCAACCACCGTTCAAAGTTAAAAATAAAAAAGAAATTTGTTCTGTTTACTTGAGGCACTTAGGTAACAAGTGCTATTGTAAAATTATTCATTTACGTAGTTGATCATATGAACAATAAAAAATGCTAGGCGCAAGGTATCAAGTTTCAATCTGTTTTGATAAGTAGTAATTTGAGCTTATCTATACTGTTACATATGTATACCGGAAAATTCGGGTTAAATTTTGAGTTGGATCCAAGCTCGAGCGGGTTATTAGAAAACCGAAACCCACTCATTTGAGTATGGGTGCATTTTGAAGGTCAAATAAACTTTAAAATTTCAGGTTACATCCAACTCCAAGCTACCACAATGGCACTTTCCGTGCACCCAATTGTGTTCGGGCAATGCAGAGGGGTTCATACAAATTTTTGCAAAAACTCTCATCAGTGGCGGCCCCACACTGCTCGGTTATAAGCTGAGTGACGAGTAGTCCGAGCTAGGCCTGTCAATGGGTCGGGTCCAGACCCGGACCCGACCCGGACCCAACCCGATTAAGCGGGTATGGAAAGGGTTGCTCTGGACTCATACCCGTTTACCCGTATACCCGTATACCCGAGTATTAAATGGGATGGGTTTGATTTTACTTGAACCAGACCCGATTACCCATTTACCCATTTCAAAACATAAATATAAATAATACTAATAGAATTAAAACCCTCTCAAGACTCTATCAGTAAATGATCCCTTTGTGCTTTAAATGTTGAAGACTGTTGGTAAATTAGTGGGTGATTTTATTGTTGTGTTTTCCCAAATAAATTTGGCGGCCTTGCTTTAAATTTTTTTTCTTTATTAGTCTTTCATCGAAAATTTTTCCTCCACCTCTTGCACCTGGTTGCATTTCATCTTTTATTGATATTAAAACATGTTTTCTTTCTCTTTATAAAAATTTTTTTCCCTCTCTTCATGTGTTTTTGTTACTGTATTTGTTTATGTTTTTTTTTTGTTATGGGTCTGGGTAAACAGGTCTGGACCCGCGGGTACAGCGAGTCCGGGTATGGAAACCCACCTTCTGGACCAGCGGGTAAATGAGACGGGTATGGTATCCTCTTGGGTAAACGGGTCTTGGTATGGTACCACCTGTATCGCCCCGAACCCGACCCATTGACAGGCCTAGTCCGAGCTCAAAGCCGGGCAAATTAATCTTTGATTAAAAAATGTTGTTATGCCTTTTGCCTGAACACATTAGTGAAAGTGTTCCAAGAAAAAGAGATTCAGAACTGGAAAACATGGAATAAAGTCTTTTTCCTTTTCTCCTGTTTTCTTTTTTACACTTTCAATTTTGAAATTCTATGTGCACTTAGCAAGTCCCTTGCTACCTTTTCTTCTACCGTCCATACAAAAAAAAATCCAATGGAGCGACTTTCGAATTCTACTTCCACGTTTCTTTCGTTCTTTTTGTTTTTTTTTTCCCCTTTCTCTCTCACCTTCTCCCAGGTAACATTCAAACATGTCTCATTGATTTGAATCCTTTGAAATGTAATTTTTTTTTTTTAAAAGAAAAAACGATGAACCCAAAATTCTTTGAAATGTAATGATCAAGGGATTTTCAAGTTCAACTGCAAGCTAGAAAAATACTACTGTAGAATCAGTGTTACTCGAGGAATCGTCCACGAGTTATTTTAGTTGTTTATTTATTTTATTTATGTTCCCACACTAGGACTAGGTATATATGTTGCGTTGATTTAGCAGAGATACACTGGCGTTCATAAAAACCCCACATTAATCTATGACTACTCTCATGCCCAGCAGCGGAGCGCATGGTATTTTTTCAATGTGAGTGTAAATATAAAAAGAATTTCAATATAAGTGTAAATGTAATAAGAATTTAAATGTGAGCGTAAATACGATATGACAAGAGAATTACAAAGTAAAAAATAACGTTACACCCATCAAGACTTGAATTTGTGATATCCAATGACTTAAATTAAGTTATCACTTTTGCTAGAGCTCAATAGTATCTTTATGTTAGCAAAAGTAATTTAAAAAAATAATATTATATATATAAAAAATTACAAACTGTGTGTGTGAGTTCGCCCCCTCTGCTCATGTCAAATATCTAAATTGGCAGCTGGAGTGAATATTAATTTCTTCAAGCATTTGATTCTGATTATGTTGCAGGAGCACAAGCCTTCAAAGATTGGCTCTTCGCTGTCACGCTGACCACCGACTAGTTACAAAAAAATAAGGTTTGCTCTCCTCCTGCTTTGGTACTGATATCTGCTGCCCGCATGCAAATATACCACACAACAAAAACAATATTCCTCGTGTTTTTTTTGTTTAAAACATCGTGACTAATTTGATACAAGTTCAACTGCTATTATAAAATTATTCATTTACGTAGTTGATCGTGTGAATGATAAAAAAAATGCCAGGCGCAAGGTATCAAGTTTCAATCTGTTTTGATAAGTAGTAATTTGAGCTTATGCATACACGTGTACATATGTATGCCGGAGAATTCGGGTTAAATTTTGAGTTGGATCCAAACTTGAGCGGGTTAGTAGAAAACCGAAACCCACTCATTTGAGTTTGGGTGCATTTTGAAGGTCACATAAATTTAGGCTGGATGATTGTGGGTGCACATTACTTCCAACTCTAGCCACCACAAGGGAACTTTCACCACACTCATTTTTTCGCGGACAACGCGATGGAGATCACACGAATTCTTATAAGAACACCCTTATCAGTGGCGGGCCCTGCACTGCCCGGTTACAAGTTGAGTCACGGGAAATATGAGTTCAAGTCCGGACAAATTGATTTTTGACTAAAAAATCTTTTTGTGTCTTTTGCCTGAGTACAACAATGAAAGTGCTCTTAAGAAAAGAGAGTCAGAACTGTGTGTAGGAAGAGAGGAGATAAAGGAGATAGCACAGAGATCGGAAGTTAAAGGGAGCGAGAACGACATTGAAGCATGCCTTGACAGGGCCCGGTCGACCGCCTGGTTGACCGGTGGACAGAGCCCGGTCGATCGCTCGGTCGACTGGTGTGCACGACGTGCACAGACATGGCCCGGTCGACCACCTGATCGACCGTAGCAAAGGAACGGTCGACCGCCCGATCGACCATGGCAAAGGAACTGTCGACCGACTGACATGAGCCGGCTCTTGGTTGGTCCAGTCGACCGGGCCGGTCGACCGAGGATAGGGCCGGCTGGTCGACCGACAGACGCGTTTCGTTCTCCTTTCTGGATTCAGATTCCTTTTCTGTTTTGAGGTCGAATCCAATCAGATTTTCCTAAATCTCTGAGACTTTCTGGTTATAAATAGGGGCTAGAGCCCTCATGTATTGTACCACTGAAATCCCTGAAAGTATCCTCTGGTATTCGTTTGTATTGATTGTTGAATCAATAAAATCTCTCTTTCCCTAGTCCTGAGGACGTAGGCAAATTGACGAACCTCATTAAATGAAGTGTTGATTTGCTTTTTTCTATTGTTTCTCTTTTCTTGTCGAGTGGGTACGTCTCTGGCTGCATCTATCTCTAATTGGCGAATTTCTTATTGGTTGTTGCCCCGAGTGCGACACTGGGAACATGGAATAAAATCTTTTTCCTTTTCTCCAGTTGTCTTTTTTACACTTTCTATTTTGAAATTCTTCTGTGACTCGCTACTTTTTCTTCCACCGTCCATTCAAAAATCATAATGGAGCGTCTTTCGAATTCTACGCCCACGTTTCTTTCCTGTTTCTTTTCTTCTCTCTTCCCTGTAGCATTCAAACATGTCTCATTGATTTGAATCTTTTGAAGCGTAATGACTGTGAGAGTTTCAAGTTCAACTACAAGCTAGGAAAATACCAATGTAGACTCAGTTATGCTCAACGAATCATTCACGAGTTATTTTATTTATGGACATAAATGTAAAAAATAATATTGCACCTAACAGAGACTTAAACTTATGCTATCTAATAACTTAAATTTATAAGTCAACACTTGAGCTAAAGCTCAGCGATATCTTTATGTTAGTAAAAATAATCTTAAAAAAGATATTATATATAAAAAATTATCATTAGACTGCACGTGAATCCACCCTTGCTTATGTCTAAGATCTAAATTGACTGCTGGAGTGTGTATTAATTTCTTCAAGCATTTGATTTTGATTATGTTGTCGGAGCACAAGTCTTCAAAGGTTGGCTGTCACGCTGACCACCGACAAAGTCACAAAAATAAGGTTTGGTCTCCTCGGCTCTGGTACCGATATCTGCTGCCCCACAACAAAAACTAAATTCCTTGTGTTTTTTTTTTTTTTTTTTTTTTTGGTTTAAAACATCGTCATCGTGACTAATTTGATACAGGTGCTCAATCGCTGTCACACAGCAAAAACAACAGCTGGACACTTCCACCTCCTCTCCTCTCCTCTCCATCATTTTCTTACTTTATCAGAGATAAAACAGTGAAGGAAAAAAGGACAGTTTCCGAATTTTGTTTGTTTTGTTTTGTTTTTCAGCGCACGAGAGGTGCTGTATCTATTGTTTGTATTCTGGTCAAATGAATGAAATTGTAGTTGGATTGGTTCTTTCAACATGGAACTGTAACCTACAGAGGTCAGTACAACCTTCAAATTATTTTATTTCTTTCTTTTTTTTTCTTTTCTTTTTTCCATTTTACCTGAAAATAGAAATTTATTACCTAAAAAATTAATACACAAATCCACAACCCATTCTCACTGAACTAAAAACAAAGTTAAAAATATAAATTGTAGTTTTCAACCAAAGTAACAAGTAATGGAAAATCATATTGACAATCACGATAAAGTTTCGACAAAGAGCCACTACCTACTACTTACTACTTACTCGGGTATTAATCACGATGATGAGTTGTCTTCTCCTCTTCTGAAAATGTCTTATTTATAATAGACAATTGTTCTTATCATTCTTGCTAATTTGTGATTTAGAGAATTATGGCATCTTTTCAAAAACCTGCCTCTCCCACTGAAGATCCCAGCGTATCAACATTCTGTCTGTTGTCTCATCCTGAGATTTCATCAAATCCTGTGAAATCACTTGTATTTTTCGAAAATCTTTAGAGGATCTCTCCAAGTTTTTTGAAATTACTTTCTCATTTTGGTGATTTCTGGAAGATATGAACAAATTCTGTTAAGAGCTTGTAGTTCTATTTACACTAAGAGGCTGTTTGTTTCGCGTATAAGTCCGTAATTCATAAATGACTTACAGTCTAATTATAACTACGGTGTTTGTTTGTACCGTAATTCGTAAAAGACTTACGCAATCAAACTACCACTCACTTGCAACCCAATTACCACTCACTTGCAACCCACTTACAGTTAATTTTGTGGTCATGCAAATTTGTATTTTTTTATAGTAATATTAATTTTTTTTAATATTTAGTATTTTTAATATTTATTTGTAATATTTAAATCACCAAATAATTAATTTTGTAATCAACTTTTTCACTTACGACTTACACATTACGATAATTAAACACCGTAAAACACAATACACTTTCCCACTCACAACATTATATTACCAACCAAACTGTAACGCCCCTATCTCAAGGATACGGAGACGTTATGGCGACGTACATACGCGAGGTGAAAACACACTCACGAATACGTTAAGCCTCAGTACAGGATATAACTTCCATATACACATGAGTTCCAGCATGAAATAAGTACAAAAATACCTGCAGAAGAGGTTAGCGATCATAACAGATATGAAAAAGAGGGACAAATAAGATAACAGAAACAAATCATTAAGATACCTATGAATAGTCCCGATGAGGAATCTCCCATGTGACTCCAAGACACTCTCTGAAGCTATGGTAACTCGGATCTCCAACCTAGGCATGCAAACCCAAGGTCGTCAGAAAGCGACCTAGTGAGTGGTAAAAGGAAGGAGGCAGTAATAGATACAATAGTAATACAAGCACGATAATAATATCTAATACAAGATGTGATAATAGTGATACCATATAACACGCATATACGAAGCGGTAGAAATATATAGATATGTTATCTTTTAATACCATCACTACCTAGCCGGTTATCATCGGGTCATGTCTATAGTCGTGTCCAGGTTATATCAGAAATAATGTTGTCTAGTGGTGACGTAATGAACATGCTAGTGGTGACGTGATAGAAGTGAACATGCAGATGTGCGTATGCAAGATACCCATAATATGATGTTGTGCATGGACAGAAATGAATACAAGAAACATAATATATGCAATGCAACATGAACATGAGTAGGATGCCACCACAGAAAGTATAACATGTACCAGGTATAGTAACAAAATATACATGTAACAGGATAGCAGATAAAATCAGGGACAGTAACTAGATAGCATATATGTATCAGGTAAGTCATGTCTTTTATACAATAGTAGAAATCAGTACCACTTGGTATTTTAATCAATCTCTTCCAGTGTCCCATACCACTGGCAGTTCATACTGGAGCCCGCACTCCAGTCGAACCCATCTGGACATGGCTTACGGGTACCATTATCCAAACGAGAAAGTGATCAAATAACAAGTGTTCCCGACGTCATTATTGTGTATACTGTTTTATTATGTTACTTGGAAACCCATAGTCGAGGAGCTCTTATCGGGTAGATGTATCCCGTGCATACCCGGGATCACGGCCTTAAACAAACCCCTGGCTGCTGAGACCAGGGCTCTCCGCTAAGAGGGGAGCATGAATCAAGTAACGAGAACTCATGGAGCAATTGGTAGGTAGCACTACCGTCCCCTGCAGTGGGAGAACAATATGGATCCAGTACATCACCCGATAAGATCTAATCAACCGTCAAGTCTCCTCCATACCCAAGTTAGCTTTATGATCTGATATGTCAAGTATACAATGTAACAAGAACAATTACAGTGTATGATACATGTAACATGATAACCGGACCTGAGCTCTGTTGATAGCATAGAACAATATAACGGGAAACGAGAACAATATAACGGGAAACGGGAACAATAGATGTGGGAGTCCACATGTCGCATATCAACAGCTCTCATGTCCAGTAACGGGGGTAGCCATATCAGTAACAGGAAACAATCATATAACATGAATACGGTAACATGGAACAATAATATATGTAATATGAACGGGATCTATATGACAAGAATAGAGAAACCATACATGCATGTGTAACGGTGATATGCCGAGGATCCATGTAACGATGATAACAATATATGACATGACAGTATTCTATGAAGTGGTGCATCTATATATCAGTGGGATGTGAATACGAAATAGTAGCGTGACGTGTCATAGTATGTGTAACGGTGATACATGTACATGAGCTAACAGTGTCCCGTGTGACAGGAGATGTAAGTCACGGTGTGCCGAGGGTATGCATACTAATGTTTAGTCTAACAAGTCAATAAGTCTCTATGTAACAGATGACGTGAATATATAATGCACTGTATGTCAATTCCCGTGTCCGGTATAAGATGGCTATATCATCTACTTGAGTGTTAACTACTTCTAATGATACTAACAAGTACTATCTGATGAATACAGTAGGTACCACCAAAGGATGAAACAAGATGCTCTATTTTAATTATCAATTTAGTGGCTAGTTTTACTTATGAGCATTATTAACTTCAGAAATCTCGTTAACTAACCAATCATCCAGATATACCTATACATGGTATAATAACTCAGGTAATCTCTATCGACATGTTTTCATTACAGGGATTTCCCCACAATGACATTTTTAGTAAACAATAATTATAATGATTTACCGATAGTCAAGTTTTATTAATTAAGCAATCAATCACTTTCACTAAACATGGTAAAAATAAAATTGGGACGGATCGCAACGGATCCAGAATCGCCCGAATCGGAGTCCGGATGCTCCCGATATCGCCCGAACGCTAAAAATCATAAATTGGGGTTAAATATGTAATAATAATATTTAAATGCAAATAATAAAAGTAGCAGGGGGGTTTTCTGAAACATTACCTTTATTGGGTTTCGGATGCGGGTTTGGCTCTTAACGGGTCGGGTCCAGATCCACAACCCAAACCCATAACTTAATTAAATGGGTAACGGGCTAACGGGTTTATAGGAGTTATGGGTTACAACCCAACCCAATAAGGGGGGTTAATGGGTTTGGGTTTTACCCAAACCCATTAAAGAAGCAATTAGCAGTAGCAGCAGCAACAAGCTGCTGCTGCGCTCGGGTGCGGGCCGGCCGGCCAGCTCCACTGGCCGGCGGCGCCGGATGGTCGGCCGGCGGCGGCCCCGGCCGCCGGCGGGGGAGAGAGAGAGGGAGAGAGAAAGAGATATAGAAAGAGAGAGTGAGTGAGGGAAGAAAAGAATTGACAGGAAAAGAAAGAAAAGAAGGGAAGAAGAAGGAGAAGAAGAAGAGGAAGAAGGAGAGGAGGGTTGCGCCATGGCCGGCGGCGCGGTGGCGCACGGCCACCTCTGGCCGCGGCGCTGGCAAGGGGTCAGCCCCCCTTTTGGGGCTGCACAGCAAGGAGAAGAGAGGGAGAGAGAGATAGTGAGAGAGAGAGAGAGAGAGAGAGAAAAGGGAGGAGAGAGAATTGGGAAAGAGAGAGAGAATTTTCCTAATTAGAGAGAGAGGGGTTTTAAATAAGAGGAGGGAGAAGAGGCGGTGGCAATGGCGGTTGGGGGATTCTTCCAGAGAAAGGAAGAAGAGAAGGGAAAAGAAAAAGATTAATAAATAATATTTTAATATTAAAATATTGGCCCAATATTCGACTAGCTCCGAACGGTGCCCAAAAATTACAGAAAATAGAGAATATTATCCTGAGACGTAATATGAAAACGGTTTGGAGAAACTCCATCCAGTTTGCAAAATAAAAATCGCGGAAGCTGTCCCGATACCGGGCGAAACCGCTTTGGCCGGATTTTCAATAAATTCAGAAAAATCTCCAAAAATACCCTAAGGTAGATAACACGGTTCTAATGCACATGGTGAAAGCGGATTCTCAAAATTCTACTCCGTTTGTGAAATAAAAATCGTAAAACCGATTATCGGTATCGGTCGACACCGATTATGGAGATTTTCCAAAATAATCCAGAAAAATTTCAGAAAATTCAGAAAAATCTAAAATATTAGAAAATAATTTTTGAAACTGAAATCAGCTCAATCGGACTACTACGGAGGTCAAATCAATTTTGTACGCCGTATCGTGTACCGATACTGTGATACGTACACCAGAGATCAGGGGGTTACACAAACACCGTAAAACTTACATGTATGTAACTTATTTACAACCATAAAATAGTTTACCAATTACGATCAATTACAACAACCCAACAGACGCTAATATAATAACTATATGATGAGGAGTTGATTGCCAAGACTCGCATGCTTGTAAACTGATAGGATTAGTCCGTGGGAAGTGTTAGGTTGAGTCTTGAGTACTAACTACATTGCTAAACAAAGATTAATGGATAATCAATCGGGGGTTGCTTCATGTCTTGTTTTTCTTATTATTCTTCTATTAAATTTTTTATTGTAGTATTAAATTACACTTTAAGATGTTTCAAGTCTTAAATCGATAAGGACGAAACTCTTGGTCCCCATGAGAATTGATAAAGAAATTAATATTAAAAATTAAGTAAAACGTGCGTAAAATAGCTCACGCATTTCTTAAAAAAATCATAAAACATTACACATTTTTATTTTATTTACGGGTGTTTGTACCACGTGTGTCAGAATCATAATTAACAACGGGGTGGATGAATTTTTTGAAGAGCTGGTGCCATCTTAAGAAGCCGAAGGCAGCTGGCGATCTTGGATTCAGTCATGTCCAAAGTGTGAATGGAAGCTTATTTCTAAATCTAGGAGGAAGAATCTTGGCATGTCGAACTTGTCAGGGGCGGAATCAGGAAAAAATTTTGGGGTGGACTGTAATTTTTTACAACATATACTTATGAATTATATAAATTTATCAAAAAAATAAAACAGTATTCTCCACTAAATCAGAAGTGGAACTAGAAATAAATTTGCTAAAAAAAGTCAAAATAGAAAGGGGTCTAACACAATATATGAAAAAGAACAAAATAAAAATGAGTTTATGCCTATATATAAAAAAAATGGGCCAGGCTGTAGCCTGGCCCAGCCCACTAATGGGTCCGCCCATGGAACTTGCAATGTGGCAGCTCACAAGGTTGGTCGTCGATGTCGGAATCTCCGTCTCTTTGGAAATTGGCAGCGTGAATCCTTCTCTTCTCATCGATTAGATGAGATCGGTATTCTGTAAGAAACCGGTGCTTTATGTAATGGAAGCTACGGCCACCTTTTTCCCAAAAAAAAAGGGGAAAACAGATCGCAAAATAAAATGTAAAAGTCTTAAAGGGGCTGTTTGGCTAGAGGTGGAAGTGAGGAATTAGTAATAGTTCCTTTTAGAACTTAAGAATTGGTTAGTAAGTTTTTCGGTGTTTGGATGTTCTTGGAAAGTATGGTTTGAAAAATGTTATGTCTTTTCCGGTGTTTCGATGGTGAAGTGGAAGTGAAAGTAAAAAAGTTGACCACAAGTTGACAGCAAAATTACATTAAAATAAAAATTAATTAAAAAAATAAAAATTAGACTGTAACTAGAATGCAAGTGAGATTTATATGATCATAAAATTAACTGTTTTGAGCTATAACTTATTATAAATGAGATTTATATGACCACAAAATTAATTGTAGCACCCTGATAGTGAGGAAATGATTGTGTAAAAGGGAAAAGAGAAAAGGAAAAGAGTTTTCTCATTTTTCTTTTTCAATGTTTGGATAGATAGGAAAGTAAGAAATGACACTTCTCATTTCTTTGCTTCCGCCCACTTCCTTGAAACCAAATAGCCCCAAAATATATAACTACTCTTAAAAGCATATAATATAAAACACGTGCATAATTTTGTCCCTCTTCTCTTGTTCTATCGATCTATCACCAAATTATGTCATCACTCTTATTCTATCATCTAAATTTTCTATTAGAACTCTCAAATTATGAACACACTCCCTCTCTTTAATTTTTTCTTTATATCATACTAATAATATAATTGGAATTTTCAAACTATATAATATATAATTAAAAATTTTAAATTATAAAAACTCTCGTTTTCTCTTTTAAAACCCTAATATAATTAAAACTCTTAAATTATGAAAACTCTCTCTGATAATTTTTTTTTTTTGGAATTGAAACTTTCAAATTACGGAATCTCTTCTTCTCTAATTCTCTTTTTTGTCTTATTATTATCCGATTTGTTTTCTTTTTTTGGTTGACTTTGTGCTTTTCTTTTTTTTCTTATATTGTGAAGATATTTTTTTTCCCTTACTCATTTTGCTCATTCTTTTTTCTATATTTTGTATTTTATTTTTTCTTAAATTTTTGTGTTCCTTATTTCATAAATTTTATTCTTTTTTATTTCATGACTATTTTCTTTTTAATTATTTCTTTATTTTTGTTTTTATTTCTTATTGGGTGAAGAAGAAGCGAGAAAGTCAATGTATCTAGCATCAACCAAATATTATTATACTTTTGGCCATCTTGCTCTCAGTATCTTTGGGTGTTACTTTTCATTCTTTGTAGGGTGATCGAGCTAGTTGAGCCCCTCTTACGTTGTCCACGGCTTTTATTACTCCCATTGAAACGAATCCTCTTCCACATAACGATCTTTGTTTGGTAAATAATCTTTTTTCCAAGAGCAAACTAGATCACTCTAAACTTTTTACACTTACTTAATTCAAAAGATCGTTTTTTTATCCTTTTTCCCTTGAGTTTATAATTTTATTGTTGAACGCTGGTTTACAGGTCTGTCAAAAGTTAGATGGGTCATGTTGATTCATGCTTGAACACAACAAAGAAAAATTATGAAGGTGAGTAAGATATAGCAAGTTGACTTTATTTTGAAATAATATTTGTTGCACATCCCAAATTGGGGCTATGACGGGCACTAGAGTATATCTCTAGTAAGCCTAAAAGATGAATAACTATAAGAATAGCAAATACAAAAGTTCTCACTCTACTCGAGTTTTAGCAGCCAAACTCAGCATGAAAGCAACATAAATGCACATAAACTAACTAAGCAATTATGATATCTTTATTTTTCAACATCAAAATATTATAAATATTCACCCTTCATGTATGAGTCTTCATTGGGCCAAGCCCACAATGTAGACATAGTTACTGTAAGTTCACCTAGAGGGGGGGTGAATAGGTGATGGCTAATCTAATGGTCACTTATGAACAAATAATGCGGAATTAAAACTAAGATGACCAAATAAAACTTCTTTTAATTAAACACTTATGTATAACACAAGAGTGTTGCCGAATTCCCCTTGCGAGGCTCTGGACAAGCTCCTCTAGATTCCCCTTGAATGGGTTGAGGTGCCGCGTTGGCTCTCTTGGTTGAATACTAGTGTTAACAACAATCCCAAGCAAGTATAGCAAATATGAGTACAAGTGAATATCATGCATATAAAGATAGACAATAATTGAATGCAAGATATAAATAAGAGACAAGAGAGAGAGAAAGAGCAATCGCAAACACAAGGGTATGTTTCGAGGTTCGAGCACACTTGCTCTACATCCCCGCCTTCGACACACGAAGGATTTCCACTATGCACGATCCAACCGGATCTCTCCTTGGTGCCGCAACACCTACAAGCCCTCGGACTCCCAAAGTCCCTTACACACCACAAGCCCACCGGCTCGTCGAGGCCGCACCTCAAGCTACAAGAGTTCGCACCCGAACCCTAAACAACCACGAGCACACTTGCCCGTCTCCTCAAAGTACAAGATGAAATCTTGGTGATCTAAACACTTGATCACCTACAAAAACTCTCACTACAACACCTATAGGATGAATAGCTCAATGGATGCTCAAGTGTTTGTGTGAGAAAGCAAGGAAAGAAAGCTATGGAGGAAAACTCAAAGAATCACTTTTTACACTCTCTTGATAAAAACTCCCTTTAAGATGAGAAGTATTTGCTCTCTATTTTGTGGAGAAAACTCTTCTCAAAGTATCAGAAAAACAGGCTCAAGAAGTCTCCAAAATCTTGTCTCAAAACAATGACAAAACCCCCTTTTATAGAGGCCAGAAAAATCTGACCGTTGGGCTCTGTCAGAGCTACCGGTCGACCGGTCCGGTCGACCGGCAACGGTCTAAAATCCGACCGTTGCAGCCTCCGGTCGACCGGCCCGGTCGACCGCGCACCTGGAACAGAGAATTGCTTCTCTGTCGGTCGACCGGTGCGATCGACCGGAATTTCCAGAGAGCAGACTCTCTGAAGCGGTCGACCGGCCCGGTCGACCGTTCTCCAGTGCACACAGGCGTGCACGTCTGTGCACGTCCGGTCGACCGACCCGGTCGACCGGCCACTGTCAGTTCTGAAAAATCAGAACTGCCAGAACCTGAAAATTTTGGGATTAAAGATTGGTCTTTTTGGCTTAATAAAAAATCCCATAAATACTTAGAAATTCTACAAAAAATAGTTTTATGATATAGAAACATGCTTGCACAAAATCAAGGCATGTTATTAAAGATTTGACTATTTTTTGTAACTTGGAAATATTGGCTCATAATAAAAAACTGTTTTTCTAAAACAACATGTTTTTCCAAATTTTCATCAAATACAAAAACAAGATATACTTTAAAGCATAGTGTGTATGGATATGATCCACTACACAATCAAGATGAAATATCTAGTTTTTGACATAAAGCACTAAACATGGTTTTGGATATAAGATATGTAAACTTGAAATACCAAGAACCAAATAGAATTTTGTCACAATGAAAATCTTTTCTTAACAGGAAAATCTTTTATGAAATGAAATTTTTATCATGAAAACAATTCTATCAAGAGTGTGTGTGTGATATGACTTGAGCAATCCACCAACTATTCTATCCTTTACATTTTAACTAAAACAAAAACAAAATCTTATACCTAGACACAAGTCTTCAACTTCTTGAAGTCTTCCCTTGAAGGCTTCTCATCTTCTTGACTTGGTCCAAGCTTGATCCAAAGCTCCTTGGATCACACCGTGCTAGCTCCAAATCTTGACATTTAATCCTTTGTTAAGCTTTGCACCTACTAAGATCTTGATAAAGAATCTGTCACTAATTAAACAAGATCATTAGCAAATATAACTACATGAGTTGATCATCATCAAAACTAGAGTGATAGGCCTTTGGGCCAACAATCTCCCCCTTTTTGATGATGACAAAACTCATGAAGTTATATATGCATGGATTAAAGTAAAGCTTCAAAGAAGCTCTCCCTTAACTCATGCATATCAAATAAATGATAAAGATATGACAATGAAGCACATGACATGTATGCAAATGAATGGAGATAACACAGAAACAAAATCTTTTTCTCCTATTATTTGCAAACCAAAATATATATACAAATCTTATACAAGACAAATACTTCTCCTCCTTAAGTAAGGAAATCATGCATATATCACAAATACACTTCTCCTCCTTAAGTAAGGAAATCATGCATATAGCACAAATACTTCTCCCCCTTTTTGTCAATCATCAACAAAGGGTTCAAAGTAAAAGCAAATCAAAAACAAATTATTTCCCCCTTTTTGTCAAAAATAAGGAAATCAAGGAGGGTAAAATCAAATCAATCAATAAGATTTATATGCGATATACATTCATGAAGAGGAAGACGCTAAGTTAACTTCCCTACAATGTGTATTGCATGAAAGAGGGATGTGAAGCCCTAATTCACACAACACAACTATGTAATGCATAAGAGGAGATGTGAAGCTCCCCCTACACACGTGTACCATATAAAGAAGAGATGTTAAGCTCCTCAATACATAATACACTCAACATGAATCTATATGTAAGAGAGATGTTAAGCTCTCCTTGCATATAGACAATACAAAACACAAGTTCATATCAAATATTTTTTTTAAAACCAAAATCTTGATAAGCAAACATATAGTATATAATATACGTGTGTAAATCAAGCACAAAAGATCACATATATGTATGAAAAGATAATATCAATTGAAGTAGATGCATACATACATGAAAGAACAAAATATGAGTATATACAACATGAATCAAATTGATACCAATTGAAAATATCTAATGATACCAATTGAAAATTAAGCTTAAGTGTATATATCATATAATCGACCACATGAAGAATTCGAACTAGTTAAATGAAGGTGTTTAACAACTAGTACGGAATCCTTCAATCAAGGAATAAGTCAAAAGTTTTTCATGAAATATCAATGAAACACAAGGCACTAAAAAACACTCTATCCATAAAGTCCATATCAAAAAGAAGTGAGTGTGATAGTGTTATGTGGAACATGGTATCATGAAAAATAGCAATAAAACTCAATATTCCTTAAAATTTTGAAATCATGAAATCCATCACAAAAATTTTATTGAAAAATTACAAAATTTTTATTAAAAACAAAAATTTATATTTCAAGATATATGTATGTTTTGACAAGACATTAAGTATACATACATATCCTTAAAACACAATTGAGTCCATATATAGATTTGCATGAAAGGCAAATGACTCAAGAGGTATCCATGTATATCTTAATGTTTTGGCAAGACAAACATATACATGAAATGAAAGCACATGATCATAGCATAAATCCAAAATGGGAATACAAGTTTAAAACGTAATAATCATCAAAACTTAGGCTATACTAGCACACCTAATGGGCACAAATAAGCATTCAAACCCAATCATATATAGATTTATTTGTGATCCATAATGTGTATAAGTATAAATCCAAGTGTTGACAAATGCTAACATTTAAACTAATATTCAAATCATGAAGCATTAAATAAATTTTGAAAATACAAAAGAATTTATCCATATGATTACAAATAGGATCATGTGAATCAATTTGAAGAATAGATAACTAGTTTAAATGGATTTTTGACAAACTAGTTAAAGATCCTTCAAAAATACAAAGTCAAATGTTTTTCATGAATAATACTAAATACATAAAAGGTCAAGCACTCATAGTCCATAAAGCTCAAAAATTATCTTTTATCATAAAAGATGAGTGTTCAAAGGTTATGTAAATGGTATTTTCATGAAAATAGAAAGTGAAGCATGAATCTCATGAAAATCTTATTCTTCATCTTAAAACAAATCATATATTTTTCATAAAGCATTGCTAAATACATAGAGATTTAATCACTCATGGTCTATAAAGCTCAAAATATTTTGTATCATAAAGATGAGTGTTCAAAAGATCATGTAAATAGCATTCTTATGAAAATAGTCATTCAAGCTCAAAAAGATCATAAATCACATTTTGTTCTACACATGTTTTAAAACAAATCAAAAACATGAAAAATCATTTTTTTTATTATTTATTTAAAAAGCTAATCTTCATGGTATATGTATGATTTATCCAATTCTAACAATATGCATACATATCCCAAATATGAAAAGAGTCCAATACATATTGTATGAAGGCAAATGACTCAAGGGTATACATGTATATTTATTAGATTTGAATTAAACACACATATACATGAAGTAAGATCAAAGATAGGCATAACAAGTATAAATGACCGAATCATCAAAACTAGCCTATACACATGCATATAGTGGATACAAATGAGCATGAAGTTCAAATATGTATGAGTCAATTGTAGTTCACTATTCATATATGTATAAATGCAAGTTTTGACACATTCTACATTTAAGCATGTAAATGCCACATGAAGCACCAAAAAAAAATATGAACATGCTACATGAAATTAAAAGCATGTGCATAAAAAGTAGGAGTTTAGAAATTGTTACCAAATCCAAAGCTCCTAATGTGGTGGCCTTTCCACCAAAATTCCTTGATAGCGATGCATCCAAGTGTATGTCCATCAAGTCCATTGCATCCACTACCAAGGCACCAATCCTCTCACGTTTTGTGAGAGCCCTCACCTACATCAAAATCAAAGGGTGGGGGTTTTGGTACTCATACTTTCTTGGGTCCTATGGGGTTAGTCTTGTAAGGAACCCAAGCATTTTTATTTTTATCAAAAATAAGAACATTTAACCTTTCATAACAAAATTTTGCTAAATGGCCTTTGCGGCCACAATGTGTACATATGTACACCTTAGCATACTTATGAGTGGGAGTGTGAGCATGATGTGCATCATAAGCATGTGCATGATGTGAATGTGCATGAGTATGAGGAACTTGTTTCTTTTGAAACAAGGATTCCAATCTAGTATGATTGAATGCACATGAGCTCAAATTAGAGCTCAAATTATCAATTTTATTTTTCAAATTTTTAATCTCATTTTGATCAATGTGTGCATGAGAAGCATTATGAGATATATGAACAATTTTCTTTTTCTTTTGTGAAACAAAATCTTTTTCTTTTTCACAAATTTTTCTTTTCAAAGATTTATTTTCTTGAAAAACAACTTCTTTTTGTTTTTCCACCAAATCAATCTTATTTTTCAAAATAGTGTTCCCTTCACATAAATCATTCAATTTAGACATAAGGGAAACATTTTCATTTTTCAAATCTTTATTTTCTTTTTCTAAGCATGCAATCTTAGATTTAAAAGAATCATTTTCTTTAAGCATACAATCAAAATCCTTTTTCAAATCATTATTTTCTAATTCTAAGCATGCAATGTTACTTCTAAATGAATCTTGTTCTATATGCATGCAAGCAATGTTCTTTTTCAAATTTTTATTTTCTTTCTTAAGCATGTCATATTTCTCAAGAATTGTTTGGCAAAATGAAGTGAGCTCATCATATGACATGTCCTCATCATCGGATTCGGTGTTTACCTCAAGGGGGTTATCCCCTTGGACCATGTAGCACTTGTTGGAGGTGTCGCTTCCAACATCCGAGTCACTCCCCGCATAGTATAGATCTTTTTCGCCGAGGGAGGTGATGATGTCCCATACTACAAAAGCCGATTCAATATTAGAAACCCTAGATAAATAATCATCATTTAGGGTTGACTTGATAGTATGAAGGGCTTTTGCATTAGCCTCAATGTTCTTACCATTTAAGCAATATTCTTTATTAGTTGTGGCAAGATATACACTAAGGCCAAGTCCTTTGAGGAACAAAGACATCTTAACCTTCCAAATTTGGATGTTAAGAGTGTCAAAGGTGGGTGGTGACATGAAGTCCATGGTGTGTGTACAAAATATTGTGATTAGCCTAAAGGAGGATCTTTAACTCTAAGTTGTTAGACCCAATATCAAGAGCACTTGGCTCTGATACCAATTGTAAGTTCACCTAGAGGGGGGGGGGGTGAATAGGTGATGGCTAATCTAATGGTCACTTATGAACAAATAATGCGGAATTAAAACTAAGATGACCAAATAAAACTTCTTTTAATTAAACACTTATGTATAACACAAGAGTGTTGCCGAATTCCCCTTGCGAGGCTCTGAACAAGCTCCTCTAGATTCCCCTTGAATGGGTTGAGGTGCCGCGTTGGCTCTCTTGGTTGAATACTAGTGTTAAAAACAATCCCAAGCAAGTATAGCAAATATGAGCACAAGTGAATATCATGCATATAAAGATAGACAATAATTGAATGCAAGATATAAATAAGAGACAAGAGAGAGAGAAAGAGCAATCGCAAACACAAGGGTATGTTTCGAGGTTCGAGCACACTTGCTCTACATCCCCGCCTTCGACACACGAAGGATTTCCACTATGCACGATCCAACCGGATCTCTCCTTGGTGTCACAACACCTACAAGCCCTCGGACTCCCAAAGTCCCTTACACACCACAAGCTCACCGGCTCGTCGAGGCCGCACCTCAAGCTACAAGAGTTCGCACCCGAACCCTAAACAACCACGAGCACACTTGCCCGTCTCCTCAAAGTACAAGATGAAATCTTGGTGATCTAAACACTTGATCACCTACAAAAACTCTCACTACAACACCTATAGGATGAATAGCTCAATGGATGCTCAAGTGTTTGTGTGAGAAAGCAAGGAAAGAAAGCTATGGAGGAAAACTCAAAGAATCACTTTTTACACTCTCTTGATAAAAACTCCCTTTAAGATGGGAAGTATTTGCTCTCTATTTTGTGGAGAAAACTCTTCTCAAAGTATCAGAAAAACAGGCTCAAGAAGTCTCCAAAATCTTGTCTCAAAACAATGACAAAACCCCCTTTTATAGAGGCCAGAAAAATCTGACCGTTGGGCTCTGTCAGAGCTACCGGTCGACCGGTCCGGTCGACCGGCAACGGTCTAAAATCCGACCGTTGCAGCCTCCGGTCGACCGGCCCGGTTGACCGCGCACCTGGAACAGAGAATTGCTTCTCTGTCGGTCGACCGGTGCGGTCGACCGGAATTTTCAGAGAGCAGACTCTCTGAAGCGGTCGACCGGCACGGTCGACCGTTCTCCAGTGCACACAGGCGTGCATGTCTTTGCACGTCCGGTCGACCGGCCACTGTCAGTTCTAAAAAATCAGAACTGTCAGAACCTGAAAATTTTGGGATTAAAGATTGGTCTTTTTGGCTTAATAAAAAATCCCATAAATACTTAGAAATTCTACAAAAAATAGTTTTATGATATAGAAACATGCTTGCACAAAATCAAGGCATGTTATTAAAGATTTGACTATTTTTTGTAACTTGGAAATATTGGCTCATAATAAAAAACTGTTTTTCTAAAACAACATGTTTTTCCAAATTTTCATCAAATACAAAAACAAGATATACTTTAAAGCATAGTGCGTATGGATATGATCCACTACACAATCAAGATGAAATATCTAGTTTTTGACATAAAGCACTAAACATGGTTTTGGATATAAGATATGTAAACTTGAAATACCAAGAACCAAATAGAATTTTGTCACAATGAAAATCTTTTCTTAACAGGAAAATCTTTTATGAAATGAAATTTTTATCATGAAAACAATTCTATCAAGAGTGTGTGTGTGATATGACTTGAGCAATCCACCAACTATTCTATCCTTTACATTTTAACTAAAACAAAAACAAAATCTTATACCTAGACACAAGTCTTTAACTTCTTGAAGTCTTCCCTTGAAGGCTTCTCATCTTCTTGACTTGGTCCAAGCTTGATCCAAAGCTCCTTGGATCACACCGTGCTAGCTCCAAATCTTGACATTTAATCCTTTGTTGAGCTTTGCACCTACTAAGATCTTGATAAAGAATCTGTCACTAATTAAACAAGATCATTAGCAAATATAACTACATGAGTTGATCATCATCAAAACTAGAGTGATAGGCCTTTGGGCCAACAGTTACATAAGCATCAACCATCATACTAAGACTCTCTTGATCACACACTTACACAGTACAAGAATGCATCAACCAAATAAAATTTCATACATGCAATAGCTTCTTTATCAAAATCAAAAGGAATGAGAGTTTAGGCATACCTGATTCCATCACAAAAGGGATGCCGAAGGTTGCACGATCTCGAGGACACCATAATTGAAGGAGGGAATTCTTCTCTCCACCCACCATCCTTAGAGGAGATAAGAGGCCTCCAAGAGAGATATTATGTCATAGTGATTGGTGGTGGAGAGGGAATCTTACCCATGATTTATATAGTATCAATGAATCCTAATTCAACTCATCATAGATCTAGACCCTTGATTGATAACAGGAGTTTCACACGTGTAGATGAGTTTCACATCTTAATTAAAATACACTCATGGCTAAGTGTAGTTGAACGTGTCTAAACTCAAACCATTAGGCTTGATCAATTCTTTATTGGGTCCAACAACATAGGTTTATAGAGATGGGTATGTAAATCCAATTAGACTTGTGTAGGCCCAAATTAATTTAGACTCTAATCCAAATAAGTCTAACAATCTCCCATTTGTGCCAAACAAGTCATACTTTATACATAACTTTATGGTACCAAAACCTTAACCGTTAATAAACCACGTTTCAAAATAATTTAGTCCATTAAGTGTCATGCTACCGAACATGATGGTCGTTACCTTCTGTATAATCGATGTAGAACCTTCCACATCACAAGTTTCAGAATCCATAACGACATAAATTAATTGTGGACGTGTGCATGGAAATATCCTTTGATCAAATAAGGTACAATTTCAAGTGACTTTTACATTATGACTCCAACGAGTCTAACCTTATAACTCCAATGAGTCTAAATTTATGACTTTAATTAGTCTAACAGCTAATAAACTCCAATGCGCAAATTAAACTCAAAAATAATTTAAAGAAAATAGTTATACCTTATTATCAGAATCAACAAATATACATAAAGTGTACTTAAAAATAATATTTGTTACATAAAATTATTCACTCCCACTAAATCAGGATATCATCATGACTAGCCATCTCCATATGAGCAATATGCTCTAAGAAGGCTTTAAGTGGAAGCCCTTGAATGAGTGGATCTGTGATGTTAAAAATAGTACTAACACTATCAATAGACACAATGTGATTCCGAACTTTATCCTTGATGACAAGAGACTTGACGTCGATATGCTTCAATTTTGTTGAACTCATCACTATTTCAGTACAGCTCAATAGCTTTTATTGTCACAGTATAGTTGTAATGACCTCTCGACTAAATCTACTATCATTCTGTAATCAGAAAAATGTTACCAGAAGTGAACTTTCTATTGTCGATACATCCGCCATAATCTGAATCTGTGTATCCAATCAACTGCAATTGATCAGATTTCATGTAGTCTTCTGTAGATATCACATTACCTTCTTGGCAATCTTCCAGTGATCAATCCCAGAATTGATCAAGTGTCTGCCAAGTTTCTCAACGATATATGCTATATCTGAACAGGTACAAATTTGAGCATACATCACACTTCCAACCGCTGATGCATATGAAATATCTTTCATTTGCACTTTATGTACGTTGTTCTTGGGACATTAGAGTAGACTTATCTCCCCTAGAGCAATTCTTCATGCCACATCTATCTAGCACCTTATCAGTATAGGCTTTTTGTGATAAACCTAATATTTCACGTGTCCTATCACGCTGAATCTGAATGCTTATCACAAAAGAAATGACTCCAAGATCTTTCATCTCAAAATTTTTTGAGATGAAACTTTTGGTCTCAAGTAAAAAATTCATATCGTTACTTGCTAGTAGAATGTCATCCATAAGTCTATTCTTTTTAAATTTATGGTAAATGCATTGATCATCTACATTCTCCTTAAAATCAAAATCGGATATTACTTTATCAAATTTCAAATACCATTGAGAGGATGTTTGCTTTAGACGATAAATAAATTTTTTCAATCTGTAAACCAGATGTTGTAAAACTTTGACTTCAAAACTATCTGGTTACACCATATAAATTTCCTTCTCAATGTCACCATTAAGGAAGACAATCTTAATATTCATTTGGTGTAACTCTAGGTTGAAGTGGGCCACTAGTGCCATGCTAATTCTAAAAGAATTCTTCATGAAAAAATTAGGAGAAAGTCTCCTTATAGTCAATACCCTTTGTTTGAGTGAATCCTTTGCGACCAGACGTGTCTTATACCTTTCGACATTGCCTTTCGAATCCCGCTTGGTTTTGAACACCCATTTACAACCAATCGGTTTTTTTCTTTAGGCAACTCTACAAAATCCCAAATATCATTGTCCTTAATAGATTTTAACTCATCTTTTATGGCATTTGACTACTTAGTGGAGTGAATGCTGAGTTTGACCTCATTTAAGGATGTGCGGTCATCCTTTAGCCCTATGTCAAATTCATGCTCCTGAAGATAAACTATATAGTCATTTGCAATGGCTGATCTACCCTCATTAGTTGATCTCGTAGGCACTTGTGGTTGAGAATTTTCAAATTCTACCTCATCAGCAGGATCTACTTTAGGATGAACTGTATCTGTACCTTGTAAGGGTTCAATTGTATTTTTATTCTGAAGTGAAACAACTATTTCATCATTTAGAACAGTTGTCATGAGTATAACAATATGTTCTTCCTTAAATGTGAAATCCTTATAAAGTTGACTTTCACTATTCCGAATATCCTCAGAAAATTTAGCATTATTCGTCTTTATGTTCCTAGTGGAGGGACAGTAAAACCTAAAGCCTTTATACCTCTTAGAATACCCTACGAATAAACAACTAACTGTCATTAAGTCCAGCTTCTTCTTATATGGTATATATGACATCTTCTGCTGGACAATCCCAAACATGTAGATGCCTAATACTGAGAGATTTCCCAATCAATAACTTATATGACATATTAGTTACTGTTTTTCTAGGTGCTTTATTAAGGAGGTAGACAGCCATCTTTAAGGTTTCACTCCATAATGACTCTGGTATAGTAGTTTGAGCTATCATACTCTTAATCATGTCCTTTAGTGTGTGATTTCATCTTTCAGCAACACCATTTTGACAAGGTGTCTCTGGCATGGTGTGCTGGGCTACAATACCACACTCTTTCAGAAAATTGGTAAAAGGTCCTGGACATCTACCTGATCTGTCGTATCTGCCATAGTACTCTTCATCACGAACAGATCAAATGGCTTTAATCTTTCTATGATGTTGATTTTCAACTTCAGCTTTATAGATTTTAAATATGTTCAGTGATTGGGATTTCTCATGAATCAAGTGTAGGTACCCATAATGAGAGTAATTGTCTGTAAAAGTGATGAGGTATCGGTGACCATTCCAATAAGATGTAGGGAATGAACTATAAATGTCTGTATACACCAAATTCAAGACACATGAACTCCGTATAGCACCAAACTTCCTAATGATTCTTTAATTAATATTCGCTTAGTGTCTTGGCTATTCACACATAAAGATTCAGGATAAGAAGCATGAAGTTTCAATTTATATAAGCATCAATCAGAATTCTAATACCAACAACTTTACATTTAGAAAGTAGACTAAGTATTTCATTACTAAGAGTGATAGTAAAATCAAATCTGTCTAACAAAATAGAAATACGATTCTGCCTAAAAAATGGTACATATATAATCTCATCCAAATCTAAAACAAAAAAATCAGAATCTAATCTACACTTACAAACTCTAACAATTTCAACTGCAACTTTATTTTCATCACCCGTGTATATGTATCACTCAGCTGGGCTGGGCTTCCTTTGGGTTTGAAAGTTTCACATTGAATCGCTTATGTGAATTATCTGTCCACCATGAATGGGGTGGCACTAAAGTTAAATTAATTTCATAACAGACATAGATATGAGATATACCCTTATTAATTAGCAATTTCTGATAATTTATGCAATCCTGCTTAAGGTTCCCTACTTTCTTGCAGAAGAAGCATGCAATGACCTTAGACTTCTTGTCTTGCACTTTTGCCATTTAGGATCAGTTACTGTAGTGGTGTTTATGTTCCTCCCTTTAGTTTCACTTTTTCTTTTCTTATTAGAAGTATTATCCTGGATGCTAAGTGAGTACTTTCAGTCTTTCTTATTCCAATCTCTTTCTTTCCGGACACAGTGACTTATAAACCCAATTAGACTCCACTTTTTTCCTTTGAGCATTATAAATAATCTTGATAAGGATTATATGTAAATCACCTAGAGGGTGAGTGAATAGGTGATGGCTATACTAAATGGCAAATAATACAGAATTAAAATTTACTTGCTAGCAACCTACCAAATACCAATCACAACACAAAGAATACTTGCAAAGAAGTAAACAATATAAGTGTGCAAGTAAGTAAAGAGAGTAAAGTTAATAGAGAAAGAGTAAGAAATCGCAAACATGATGATATGTTTCGAGATTCGAGCCACTACTCTACGTCCCCGCCTTTAACACTATGAAGGATTTTCACTATGATCGATCTCACTAGATCATCAACAATTACAAGTTCTCACTAGAACTCAATGGATTCACAAGTCCTCTCTCGTGGTGCCACAATATCAACACTGAGCTCACTAGCTCACTTGAGGCCGCAACCTCTCCAACTTCATAATAGAAGGAAATCGATAATCTTCACTTGATCACAAAAGGCTCACAAGCACAATCCTATAACCAAGATGAGGAGATGAAACTCTTTTGAATTGTGTATTGGAAATAGCTTGTAAAGATGTAGAGAGAAGACTCCAGCTAAAAATTAAGAATATGAAATTTTAGCTCAAAAGGAAATCTTTTAAGAAAAAGCTAAATCTTGATGTAAACTTATAAAAACTTGATCTAAACTTTATAAATCTTGTTATAAGGTTTTTCTACAGTCTCACTATTTATAAGAGATGAAAACATGAGAAAACCCAAAAGAGTCATTAGGAAAAGACCTTGAAAAAGACAAAACAGAATATAGCCGTTCGAAAAAATTCAGAAGAAAATTCTTATGTCAGTCGACCGCCAACAGTCAGATTTTTGACCGTTGGGGATAGCGGTCGACCGATTGGTCGACCGTTGTTCCCAACCAGAGAGTAAAACTCTATGTCAGTCGACCGGAGCGATCGATCAGACCCAACCGAGAGTAAAGCTCTTGCAGTCGGTCGACCGAAGTGCACAAAATCGACCGAAGTGCACAAAATGCACTTTGGTGCATGTCGGCAAATTTGCTCTGCCTACGGTCTATCGGTCGGTCGACCGACTTAGGGCCAAAGGTTAGTTATTGAAATCTTTTTGAAACCAGTCTTTTTCCGACACAAATACACTTTGTTTCCAAATACAAAATAAAGTTCTAGGGACTTAATATAACCAGTGTGTGATCATGAATCAACACAAAATAAAGTTAGAACTGTACTTTGTAAAAAAGCTTTTCTAAATCCAAAACTGATTTTTTCGCAACTCATTTTTCCGAAACTTAATTTGGAAACGATAAAGAGGATAGTCTTAAACTCTTTATGAAACACTTTAGTAATATGAAAGATGTGTGTGTGTGTGTGTGTGTGTCAATCCCAAAAGGTTATCAACCTATATCATCTTGATTTTAACAAATGACTATAAATCTTATCTAAAATACAAAAAGCAAAAATAAAAATATTAATATAGTCTTCTCTTGTATACTTGATCCTTGAACTCTTATATGTGCTTAGGCTCTGGAATCTACATCTTCTTGGTTTCCAAAAGTGTGAGTCTTGTGATGAAACCGCAATGTAATAAGGAGTTAACCTGAAACTATGTTAAACAAAATTTTTAAAAACATAACTACATATGTTTTATTATCATCAAAACTAGGGCTAATGGCCTTTGGGCCAACAATATACTGTGTAAGAAAGGAGATCAGAATGAAATGCACTAGAATCTCTTTAGAGAGTTCTAATTTCAGTGCCTTTAATTTAAAAACAAGATTGGGCATTTGCATAATGTACTCTCTTATGTTTTCTTTGCCATTGTAAATTATATTTATCAGCTTGTTAGGATGCATGTTGGCCTCAAGTTTATCCGATTTAATAAATCGATCAGCTATTTCAACTGCAAAACTCTTAGTACTGACTTTATCAGACATATAACCCCCAATAGTTATAAGAATAGAATATTTTATAATCAGCAAACACATCCTATTAGACCTCTCCCACTTATCATAATTGGCCTTTACTTTAATTGAACTTTTGTTAGTGAGGGTAGGGGTTCATCAGTTCTTAAGATGTAGTCAAGGTCCATGAATTCAAGAACGATCTTTTACGTGGTCTTATCACTTCTTAAAGTTTGTATCATTTAATTTAGACTATATAAGCATACAATTTCTCATCAATTTAACATAAACATTAGTTTTTAATAAAATTCTATTGTAATAGCCATAAAAATTGAATTTCAGAAAATGCAACAAGCGTGTCCAGTCAAACTTTCAGAACAAGTTATGTCTCTTTATACCAACACTGTACTGGCCCAATATAGATAACCGAAAGTGTAGATCTTATGTAAGAGAACAACTTTCCTTTGGGTAGACTACCCCTTTATAGGATTGGTCCCAAAATTTAAGTTATCTATATCGATTATATATATGTAATGACCCGGCCATAGTGACAACCTTCCTTTGAGCCGATTGTCACACGCATAGGCTACACAAATCTATGCTTCTGGATTCTTATTCCACCGTCAAACTAATTTATGGGGATAATGCAATATGGGCATATAGTGTGACAATCTTCCTTTGAGCCGATTACTACACACCAAGATTCTCCCATTTGCATTACCCACATAAGTATCTGACGTCATACTAATTCGGCCAAACAATAGTCTTTCTTTGGGACGGCTATTGTCCGCATGAACTATATACGCAATTAAATAAGCTCTCTTATAAATTTTTTAACTTGAACATATATATATATATATATATATCTTTGGGACTATTTGTTTCACCACAAAACCCCGCAAATCGTAAGTCGTAAAACTTCTTTTCCATTTTTCGCTGTTTGTTTCGCTGAAAAACAAGTTATAAAATGCAACTCTCATTTTCCCACTTGCAGTTGCTACAGTTAAATTTGTGGTCATGTAAATCTCATTTTTACACTCACATTTTTTCACTTGCAATTACTACAGTTAATTTTGTGGTCATGTAATCCCACTTGTAATACACTTGCAGTTCAAAGCAGTTACTTGATAATCAATATATAATTTAATATTATTAAATATTTAATATTTTTAATAGTGTTCAATTTTTTATTTAATTATTTTCTATTTTTAATCTTTAGTTTTTTATTATTTTTAATATTGTTTTAATATTTAATATTTTACTAATTTAATTTAATATTTTTATTTAATATTGTTATTTAATATTTTATTATTTTATTAATACTTATACCAATTTTTATTATTTTATCTAGAGTTAATATTTTATTAATATAACAATATTATAATTTAATATAAAATTACTATATATTTAATTATATATTTTTTAATATAAATAATTACTTTATTAATATTAAAATATATTATTATTATATAAATATTTTATTATGTTAAAATTGTAATAATAATTCATTATAATGATATAATAATAATAATATATTATTAAATTATAATTATATTTTACTTTGTTAATTTTATATTTTTATAATATTACAATAATATTATAATAAAATTTAATTATAATAATTTTCATGTATTTTTAATATTATAATGTTATAACTATATTTTATTATTTTTCTTAAGATTTTTAATATTTATGTTTTATTAGTATTCTTAAAATTTTATTAATGTTCTTTAGATTTCCTTAAAATTTTATATTATTTATTTAGTTAATATTTTAGTAATATTTTACTAATTATACTAATATTTTATTAATATTATTGTTATAAATAAGATATTAAGATTATTAATATTTTATCTCAAATTTATTAATACAATTTAATTTGTAATAATAGATTTAATTTAATAGTATTTATAATATTTAAATCACTGCTACAGTTAATTTTGTGGTCAACTTTTTTACTTACACTTTTACGCTGCCAACCAAACACCGTAAAACACAGTATACTTTTCCATTTACAATTTCATTTTACCAATCAAATATCGTAAAACAAAATATATTTTCTCATTTACACTTTCACTTTATCAATCAAACACGTAAAACACATTATATTTTCCCTGCTACATTTCATATTTCCCATTCTCATTTTACGACTTACGACTTGCGATGTTTTGGGGCGAAACAAACATGCCCTTTATCTATGTGTTATCTACTATAGTAAACATCAATATTCATCATGCTAAAACAATATAGGCAATATAATAAATATTAATGAAGCAAAAGCATGTATGAATACATATAATCATGGTAAATATACACTTTAGTGCCTACTTTATGTCAACTAATTACTATTTTTGTCATGTCTAATGTCTGTAATACTATAGTGCTCGTCAAGAGCTTCGAAACAGTTATTTACACGCCCAAAACAGAGGTCGGACGAGCCCGTAACGACTAATTGAAGTTTCTATTGGTAAAACGGGCCTGCAATACTTATCGGGTCTGGATCAGACCCGATCCGCAAAGTTATAAGTTATGAGTCTCTTCTTAATGGGTCGGGTTTAAATAAACTAGATAGAACCCAATAAACTTTAACATGAGATCACTTAGAAATAGATTAAGTTTCTTTATTAGATTTAAATTTGTTATCTATATCTCAAAAAATACTAATCTCAATCAATCTCATAATTCCAAATTAAAGAAACTCTAACCCTAAAAAAAATATTTATTTATGTTTTGCCGTCGGACCGCCGCCGGCCACCATACGGCGGCTCGCGCCGGCAGCAGGCTCGGCCTGCTGCCGCGCAATAGCCCGGAAAGCATGCACATGCCTGCATGTGCATGCGCCTGCATGCACAGTGCTTGCGCTGTGCGCATGCACTTTGGCTCTTTTTTTTGTTTAATTAAAAAACTAAAATAACACACAGAAAAAAAATCTCAGAAAATATATACATGATTCAATTAATCTTCTCCAATTTAATTCAATTATTTGAGACACAAAAATAATTCTTTATTGAATTAAATAAAGAGATATAGTTTTAATAGATTGAAATCAAAAATTTCTGTAGATCCCGATGATCCGAAAAAGAGGAGGCTCTGATACCAATTGATGAATCTAATTATTATTCCAAATAAGATCTAATGCATGCAATAACCTCTTTATCAAAATCAAAGGGAAGGAGAGTTTAAGCATAACTAATTCCATTACGAAAGGGATGCCGAAGGTTGCATGACCTCGAGGACATCGAAATTGAGGGAGGAGATTTTTCTCTCCAGCTAGCAAGTTCTCTTCTTGATCTTTAGAGAATGCGAGAGGCCTCCAAGAGAGAGATTATATTATAGTGATTGGTGGTGGAGAGAGAATCCTGCCCATGATATATATAGCATCAAGAAATCCTAGTTCAACTTATCATAGATCTAAACCCTTGATTGATAACACGAGTTTCACACGTGCAGATGAGTCTCACATCCTAATTTAAATACACTCATGGCTAAGTGTAATTGAAACGTGTCTAAACCTAAACCATTAGGCTTGATCAATTTTTTATTGGGTACAACAACATAGACTTATAGAGACGGGTGTATAAATCCAATTAGATTTCTATAGACCCAAATTAATTTAGACTCTAATCAAATTAAGTCTAACAAGAAGTACATAACTCACATTAAGCACGAGGAGACACGATGGAGCATACTAGACCAAAACCAAAAGGAACTGCCGACATAGATATGATACGAGGAGCTCGACCTAGAGTGTATCAAATTAAGAAAAAGAAGTGTGCCCTCGACATCCCTACAAGTGCCTACGGTGCTCAATGCTCTGAAAAGATATGTGGCATTTGGTGAGTTTTTATCTCATGAATAATTACCACATTAACTTAATATAATATACTACTTGTGTTGTTTTAAGTTAGGTGTGAAACAATAGTTAAGCATTTCAAGTATTTTGGATGTTCAAGGTACGATAGCATGTATAGCATCCATAATTACACGACAACCAATGGAATTAGTAACAAGAAAACTCTAAGGATTCATTTCAAAAAAATAACATAACAAAAGAAAAAAATATCAAGATCACACATTTTCTTCTCCACACTACACCACCATACATATCATCAACACAGAAGCCTCAAGTTCACCAGCTACTGTCCATGAACCGGTCCTATCATAATACACAATCTTCTTCCTTAAATAATATTGGGCACCATCAAACCCCACACAAGAACCTCCAGCTACATATTATATCATATATAAAAATTATATAATACATGCACCATTTCACCCCCACACATTTACTTCTGGCTTCATGTTATATCATTTACAGAAATTATAGTAATGCACCATTTCACCTCCCACATAACTACTCCCGGCTTCATGTCATATCATATACAGAAATTATATGACATGCATCATTTCACCACCACATAACTACCCCTGGCTTCATGTTATATCATATATAGAAATTATAATACAAGCATCATTTCACCCCTATACAACTACCCCCGGCTTCAAACTTCATCACACAGTTATCACATGTTTTTAAAGTTTTTGACATCGAAACAAATGAAACATATAGAATACTAAAACTCTTTCAAGTAAGCGAAATCTATTATTTATACTTTATACTTAATGCAAACTAGCACATAACATGTGCCACTATCAAAGATAACATTTATGAAAACACAATCACAATATATAATAGAAGAACATGCAATACCCTTCCAATTAAAATTTTTAAGAAAATAATTATGACATTAACTAGAATTGTCCATGCATAATCATATTAGCCTCCAAAATAAATGAAATCTAGCTAGCCCCTTTAAAGTTAAATCAGAGTAAATGAATTTTATATATATTCCACTTATTTGAAAATACTTGCACATTATTTGGCTAACTATTCAAATGAAGACTGAATTAAAATATTAATTCAGTTCTACTGCAGTTCTGGAGTTCTGACACGTCTATCTTAAATCAACTATAACTCATTCCACGAATAACTAAAAGAGACATGAGATCATTCTTTGAAAAATAGACTCTATAAGCTTTCCAACAGCATATTACATGATAGTATTTACTCTTTTTGTATAGATAAAATTTGATAGAAAATTCACAAGTCTGCAGAATTTTGCACAACATATAAGAAATCATTTACAATAATTTTTGTACCTAAGAAAATAAAATTTATAGATACAGCCTTAAGTTATTTACATGAAATTTAAACTAAAACCATGTAATTTACATAAAATAAAATTCTTTATAAGAATGTCTAATAAGAAGTTCAAGTTAAATTCATACACTTTACATAAACCTATGATCATTGTAAGAAACACATATTAAACTCATGAAACCACATAAAGGTAATCTTTACAGTTATCCTAATCAAAGTAAAACTTTAATGCTAAAAGTATGGCCATTGTTTAAATTATACCTAGTTAGAATGATACTAATGTTAAAGGTGATAATTACTTACCTATTTGAGATGAGGCCTTCTCCATCCTTCTTTCTTTTGCAACTTGCTCCTTCTCCTCCTTCTCTTCAATTTATTTTATTTTCTTCCTCACGATCAGTAAGAGGGAATGGGAGAATGAGATAGTGGGGAGAGAAAGAAGAAGAAGAAAATGAGAAGGAGAGAGACAATGTTTTTTTTGGTTTCTCTTAATTCATGCTAGGTGTCATGCTAGGTGTTAAGTAGTGGAATGTTGATTCATTTGGTGTGGACATAAGTATGCGTAGGTGTCGCTTGATTAGATTATTAAATCACTTAAACAATATCAATATTAAACTAGTTTAGTTTACTCAAAACTTAGTTATGGCAACCTAGTCACATGTCCATATTGTTTATTTTATTTTGTTCCCCTTTTGTAGAAACAAATATTCTAAAATTTATTTAAAATATGTAGTTTAATTAACAATGTCTTATTATTCAAAAATAACTACTAATCATATCCTAAAATTTGTGTACTCTGACACACATTGCAACATTACTCAATCTTAAATCATCTCAAATATCTGACCTATTTTTTGCTCGAGCGTAGATAAATAGTATTTAATATCTCAAACTGTTATAATTTATCTAATGTATATATGATGATTTCTCGCGTATAACTTTCACATGTTTTATATTATTCCTATATGAAAAGTGTCAATTTATATCTTACCCCAATTTTCTACAAAATATAGAAAAGACGCATAAAACTACCTTTTAGGTACCTACAACCACTCATTAATTTTTTTTCATTTTTTTCTCAATCATTTTTTCCTTTTCCCATTAGATCTTTTTCTTTTTTTCAATTCTTTATTTACTAAATTTTTTCTTTTATTTTTTTTTATTCAAGTATACTTTTTTGGTTTCCCAAATATAGTTTTCATATATATTCTACTTTACTTTTATATTAAAAAAAATTGTTTTCTTTATATTTTTCATATTTCTTCTTTTTCTTTAATTTGAGATTTTTTCCTAACATTCTTTCTCTTTATTTATCTATTTTTCATATTTTACGATTTTGTTCTACTATTTTTTTATTTATTTTAGCTTCATCCTTTTTTATCATAAGGAATGATTGTTACTTTTTCTTTTTCTTAAAAATTATGTTTGTTTTCTATTATTTATTTCTATCTCCTTTAATTTATTTTTTATACGATTTTGTTCTACCTTTTTATATTATTTTATTGAAAAATTTTGTTACAGTCACCTACTTTGCTTTATAATTAAAAAAAACTCAGCTTCTTAATTTTATTCACTACACTCTTATCCACCTCAGCATAAACTGATTCCTCTCAACCACTACTTCTTTATATATTTTCATTTCTTCTTTTACCCTTTCTCATCACTCCTAATGTTGCTCTCCCCTCAATCCTGACCCCAATTCAGAGTAATTCGCGGGTCAACCTGCGTGTTCAAGTCACCGTGAGAGTTGGAAGGGGCGGAAAGCCCTAGGACCAAATTTTTTTGAGATCGACCTTTTGCAAATCTCGTTTGATCATGCTCGCGATGAGTTTTTTGAGTTTGTGAGCGATGTGGGATTTAGATCTGAAAAAAAATTGAAGATCATTCAATGTCAGTGAATGTGGGTTTGCTGATAATGATAATGCTGATATGAGGATTGCGACTCATGGTCGCAATCTTATGTGAGGTCTGCGACTATGCTCGCAATCCTTTATTAGAAAACTGCGACTATAATCATAGTGCTTTTCTTAATTAAAAATTAAGGTCATCTTGTGAGGATTGTGATCATTGTCGTAGTCTTAATATAGGCTGAAAAATTGTATTTTTGTGAGAACTACGATCATGGTCACAGTCCTAATAAAGACTAAAAATAAGACATTTTTGTTAGGATTACGATCATGATCGCAATCCTTTAAAGACTCAGAAACATGTCCTAATAATGGGAACTGCGATCATGGTCGCAGTCCTACAAAAACAAAAAAATAAGACATTTTTGTAAGGACTGCGATCATAGTAGCAGGACTGCAACCATGGTCGCAGTCCTATAAAGACTTAGAAACATGATATTTTTATGATGACTGCAATTATAGTCGCAGTCATCAGAAACAAGACTTTTGTGAGGACTGTGATAGGGCATTTTTATAAGAATTGTGATCATAGTTGTAGTCCTCAAAAATAGAGTATTAACGTTCACATTTTCAAAGTAGTCCGTTTTTTCGAAGCGATTATTGCAGGGTATTTGCGTCTTTCGCCGCTAAGAAGTGCTTCTGCGCTTGACATGTGGATGCACCTGATTGATTTAAAAAAAAAGGAAGTGGTTGAAGCGAATAAAATTATGAAGTTGAGTTTTTTTCCTAATTATGATTTGATATAAGGGCTGTAGCGAAATCCCCCTTATTTATTTTAGCTTATTTTTCGTATTTTTCTAATTTTGATTTTTTTTCCATTTTTTCATTGTTCTTTTGTTTCTTTCTAGCTTTCTTGTTTATTTTTTCATGGTTCTGTTTTTCTTTACTTTTTAAATTTTGCTTTCTTTATTTTTTCTATTCCATTTTTAATTTTTCTCCCTTTTATGGATTTTGTTTCTTTAATTTATTATTAATTTTTAGTTTTCTAGATTTTTAAAAAAATTAGATTTTTTTCTATTCTTAAATACATTTTTATTTTCTCTGTTTTTTCTTAACTATATATTTTCCATTACTTCAAAATTTTAACTTTTGATTTTTTAACTTTTATTGAAATATTTTTCTAAATATATTTTATGCCTACTCTAACATTTTAATAAAAACGGCTACATATGTGTATTATTGTTATTTTTTTGGTTGCACATAATTATTAGAATAAGGTATAAAATATATATCATAAAATTAAAATTTTAATTAAAAAAATCTTGTGCACCCTGTCACATGCAAATTTCTAGGATATGTATAAAACATGAGACATGAATGGGCAAGTGAAAGTATGCCCGCACACTCCAGTCACCGACTGTGGGGCCCATTTGCTGATAGGGTCTATTATTGGTCCAAATGGGTGATCCAAGAACTTACACTGTAATAAGCAACTCCATTCCAATTGATTAAATTAGAATTTGATTAATAGATTCCAGGTCACGACCCAGAAGAACACACAGCAGGCCCTCGGGGCCCACGGTCCCCGCCCGCGACGATTTATTCCACACACATGCCCCACATGGGCACGCGAGCCCCGCACGCAAATTCTATGCGCACCAAAAATTTCCCCACGTGCTACCGCGGGTTGATATGGTCAATTCCCACAGCAGCAGCATTCACAAAGGCCCATTTCTTCCACTTGTGCCCTAGCTTTTCAACAAATTCCATTTTAGACCAACTTTTTCCTCTTTATCTTCAATTTCCCCTTTCCTTATGTTGGGTTGATAAAAAGGCCCATCCCCCACTTTCTTCTCACTCTGCCCAAAACCTCAATTCATTCATTCACTCGCCTCTCTCTCTCTTCATTCATCAATCATGGCAGCCACCACTTCATCTCTCACAGCCTCTTCCTCTCTCTCCTCCAAACTCCCAATCTCAGAGAAAAATCTCTCAAACTTCTCTCAGAGTCTGAGCCTGAGATCACTGAGTTCAAAGTGTTCGAAAAAGCCCAGGTTGGAAGTTAGTTCTCAAAGGAATCCTGCTGCTGTCACTGCTTCTCTGTTCTCAACCAAGGCCTCTACTGATTCCCCAAGGCAAAGTAAGTATTTAAACTTCAATTTTGATTTTTGATTAGTTTCAGTAACTGGGTACTGCTTAGTTTTGATTTTTGCTTGTTAATTAAATTGGTTAATTGACAGCCAAAGTTCAGACGCTGCATGTGTATGAGATGAACGAGAGAGATCGAGGGAGCCCTGCTTACCTGCGATTGAGTCAGCAGCCCATCAACTGCCTTGGTGATCTGGTTCCCTTCAGCAACAAGGTTCTCTATTTTTGCACATGACCCCCTTTAAGATACGATTATTACTCATTAAATACTAGCTAGCTGATAAACATATTTTCTCAAGTTATTATATTATAATATTGCTTAATTTTTTTTAATGTTAAGTTTAGAAAGATGTAGTATTGTTTATTTTGAATTATTTGGTATACCATCTAAGGTTGTCTGAGAAATTGGAAAGAAAAAATTGCTATGATGATTCGAGGAAAAAGGAAACAGAAAAAAAAAAATATTTACTTTACATATTTATTATATATTTACTTATATTGATGGTAAACTTTCCTATGTACAGTAGGATCACTTGGCATCCCCCCCTCCCCCTTTGTTTTTCTTTACCATATATCTTAGATTTCTTTGCATGCATGTTCTTTTTTTTAATATATATATCTTACAATACACATGGGAGTAACTAAGTTAAGTTACACACACCTTTTTTCACCACAAAATTTTTTTTTTTTTTGCTTGGTGAGGTATTAACAAATTTAATGTGAGTGGTCTCATAAGGTGTTTAAAAAATATTTTTTGTGTGACGGAAAGAGCGTGTGTAACTTAACTTAGTCTTATGTGTACTGTAACTCTATCCAAGGTTATTAGGTATAATTTCTTTTGAATGTTCCCCCATATTTTATGTGGATGGAGAAAAATGAATCATGTAGCTTACATCAAAGATTTATTTTTGGTAGTTTACATCAAAGATTTATTTTTGGTTGTTGATAATTGTATTGTGTGTGTGTGTATCTTGCTTGTTTAGGTTGATTATTATGTACAAATTGTACATATATAACCGAGCATTCATATGATCCTTGAGGGCTAGCTTAGTTGGAAAGGGATTGGGGTTGGATTATGGGAAATTCTAAATTTGAATCGCTGTTATGACCTTAATTCAAAGAAAAAGGAAAAAGGGGAAAAAAAACATTCACCACAATTAACATGGTATATTGTAAAAGGCCTTACGTGAGAGTTTTTGTTTTCTTTTTGGCACTTTAGATTCTTTTGATATCCTCTTCTTTGTTCCAGAATGTGGCAACTAGAATATTTGATGGTATTTACATTATGAATGTGAGATCCTACCAGGCCAATGCACAATGATTTAGGATATCATGATATATATACCTACACAAATTTAAAACCTTGAAGCATATAATGCAATCTCTCACTATTAAATCCATGTTCTGATGAATTCTCCCTTTGATTGGTTCAGCTCTACCATGGAAACTTAGAGAAGAGACTGGGAATCACAGCAGGGATCTGTGTCCTGATCCAACACGTGCCGGAGCGCAATGGGGACCGATACGAGGCCATATACAGCTTCTATTTTGGTGAATACGGTCACATTTCAGTGCAAGGAGCGTATCTGACCTACGAGGAATCGTATCTTGCAGTCACCGGGGGCTCTGGCATCTTTGAAGGCGTCAGCGGCCAAGTCAAACTGCAGCAGATCGTCTTCCCCTTTAAGCTCTTCTACACATTTGAGCTCAAGGGGATCCCTGATCTGCCGAAGGAGCTTCTCGGCAGTCCAGTCCCGCCTTCGCCCACCGCTGAACCGACGCCCGCAGCGAGGGCGGCCGAGCCCCATGCAGCACTCAAGAACTTCACCCAGTGATGGCAATTTGAGCAGTAGCCGTAGTAGCAAAGGAAGTGCGAGTTTTAGTAGCTATGGTTGTCTTGTTAGGCAATTTAGTTTGGTGGGTGTTGGTTTCAATTTTTGCATGTGTTTGTGTGTTACATATGCGATGAGGCCTGTTTGGTTGTCGTAACTGGCCGTAATTCGTAAGTCGTAATTGGTAAAGTCTTTTACAGTTAGTAAATGAGTTACATGCATGTAAGCTTTTTGGTGTTTAGTTGGTAATATAAAGTTTTAAGTGGAAAAGTGAATTGTGTTTTACGGTGTTTGGTTGTCGTAATTGGAATAAGATCTCTCAGTTCATCATATTATTATTATACGACTTCGAATAAGATCTCTCAGTTCATCATATTATTATTATACGTAGAAGCTTGATGTCAGCTGATCATATTGAAGATTGTCCAATTTTAGGTACCTTGTCATCTCACCAATAGATTATTAAGTACTGTACAGTTAAGATCAGCCAATCTTTATGTACATCTCCGATGATCTCCTCACTACTAAATGTCTGTAAATTTATTTAATGTGGTCGACAAAACCGACTGCTCTCTGGTTGTTGTGTGACATGTTGAAGGGCCCATGGGGGCTGTCAGCACATGCTACTTACATCAAGGTGCATCTGTGTTCAAGGGACCACATAATATAAAGTTGAAATAGAAGTATGTGGCGACCACCAGATTTTTTTGGTATTAAAATCTTCGAGAAGGTTCATAATATGTTGATGCATCAAATGGACCAGTTATTGTGAGAGAAAAACGTGTAAAATACTCTTTTTTTACTCCGGAATAATTTTACTTTGTCTTCTTTATTTATTCTTTAAAATTTTCTTATTTTTAAAATTATATTTTAAATTATCATTACTTTTCAAGTATTTTCATATTTCTAAAATCTCTCACCGCCAGTTAAAAGGGAATCAAAAAGATATATTTTCTATTTTTCTGTTATGTTTTTATGAAATTCTTTTAATACATTTACAATCTCTCAGGTGTAACTTTCAGACCGTCATTTCATCAAACAATCGTCGGCAGCTTCTTGAGCTCAGTGGAGGCCTCGTTCTTGATTTGTCTTGCAATCTCTTCTCCGATGAGATTCCAGCAACTTGGGAGCTGACCAGAGAAATCCCTGCCAACATTGGGAATCTGAACAAGCTCGCGATATGACAACTGGGGACCAACATGCTATCTGGAGAGATTCCAGTGAGTCTGGGCCAATGTCAGAATCTGATCTGGCTAGACTTAGACCAACAACTCTCTCAATGAGCCGATACCAGGCGAGCTCACTGCCCAAGTGGGTATCATTCCATTGCAAAGTCATATGTCCAATCTGCAAGGTGAATGATCCCCTTAGCTTTGATTGATTTAAAATTGCTCATGTGTTGAAAGCAGCAATTTTGATTGAAAATCACGGGCGAATATTGGACCTTTTTGTGTTTACTAGTTTGGTTTTCTGAGATCATTGTTGGATTCTGCTTAACAGGAATCAACCTGACAACTATTCAAGATCACTGAAATATCAACAATCTAATTGTCCAGGTCGACAAATATCAGGTGGGAGGTTTTCCGTTCAATAGAATGTTCCTTAATTTAAGAACCACCTTTCAATTTCCTTCCTTGGTTAAACACCAATTAGACTGAATCTAAATCAGTCTCGATATACTGTAAAGTATATCCCCTGTATAAAGAACTTAATTCACTTATACAGTATTTGGAGTGAGGTACGCTTAGAGCGAATCTCCTTAAGACAATTACGTCCCCCGCACCGGTGCTAACGGGATAATGGACGCTGGTCTCCCAAGATACAACAATCCTTCACGGTATTTGGATAGCACTACTAAATCACCGTACGGTCGAGCCATAGTCAACCAGTACCATCACAAGATCGTTGAAGCAGCGGGACAAGGATAAATTTCGAATGAATATTTGCCTTTACTTTGGAGTAGCACCCACTGTTGAGGATGAAGGAAGGTTGAAGAATATTCTTCTTCAAAAGTCTCAGATTCAGACAACAATTCTATAAAAGAATCTGTTGAATTTTCTGAGCCCTCTTTCAGAACGAATTTTGTAGAATCTTCTTTGGAAGTTGCTTCGGAAACCGAGTTACGGATTTCCCACTTCTTGCTGGAAGTAGCTTCAGAACTCTGAGAGAGAGAGAGAGAGAGAGAGAGAGAGAGAGAGAGAGATATTTCTCGCTGTTGTTGGTATTTTTAGAATGAGAAACTGGAGCGCTAGCGCTATTTATAGCGCTCCAGAAGGGGCCAACGGGTCTGAACCCAACGAAAGGTTGCAACGGTTCGGTCTGAACCGTTGCAACGGTTCGACCCAACAGTCGCACCTGTTGGCTGTCCAACTGGAGCAGTCTGGATCCGGATAGCGGGGCGGGTCTGATTCGGGTAGTGGAGCGGGTATGCTCGCAACCCTTACCCAAGAGACCTGATTCAAAAAGAACCAGGCCGGGTAGGGACCCGAACCCGACCCGGGCCGGCCGGCCGTCGCCGCCGCCGCACGCATGATAGGGCATGGTTCCCTCCCAATCGCGCGCGAAAACTCCAAGTATCCAAAAGGCACGCCCTTTGTTCTCAATTTTCTCTATTTAAACACCACGAACTTCCATCGCACGGCCAATGTGGGACTAAATGCTTTTAGCTACCTTTAGTCCCATTTTGGCTTTGAATTAGGCAATCTTTAAACTTGAATATTTCATTCATTCGAAGTCGGAATTGAACATGTGAATATACCACGTTCATCCCCAATGGAAGGAGAACACAGTCCAACCATCATCCAATTGATTCGATCAACGGATCTCGCCGTAATTCAAATGAAAGATTCACTTTATATTCTTCAATTCCAACAATCATTAGTGCCCATCCGATGAATCAATGATAAAATGATTGAATTTTATATTTTTCTATTTAAATTCTCATTATATGATTAATAGGAAATTAAGAGAACAAATTTTTCTTAATTGTAAATGTGTGTGCGCCGACGCGTATCTGAATATGTTGATATATATATGTATATATATCTTGGTGTACATGTATCAACACACACATAGTTGTATTAATGCAAGTGGGTGAGAAAGTGAGGTGGCATCATCTAGGGTGACTTTGGGAATTTGCAGTGCAAGGTGGCATCACGAGATAATTCTCACTAAGTACTCTCTCTCTCTCTCTCTCTCTCTCAAACCTAGCTCCCACTCTCTTTTTTTCACGCTCTCTCTCTCTCTTGTTCTTGCTTGCCGGTGGTTGGTGGCGTTAGCAAGAAGGCAAGAGAAGGGTCGGCGGTGGTCGACAGAGGCAGGCCAGGCAGGGCACAAGCGCAGGCCAGACAGGGCACGAGCACAGCCGAGTAGCCGATCGAATGACCGAGTACCTGAGAAGGAACGACCAAAGGACCGAGGCCAGAGGGCACGTGCACACCACAATGCACTAATTTTGAATCTAAATTTACGTGACAAATCTTAAATGATTTCTAAGTAATTCTTAGATTATTTTATTGTCAATGGTTATTACTAATCCAAGTTCGAATCGTACACTAGGAGCCACGAGGTGGCGATTTGACTATTTGAGCAATGGAGAATCGGCAATCCAAGCGAGTATCTTATCTCTGATTATTAGAATTCATATGGAATGATGGAATGAATCGAGAACATAATTAAGTGATGACTAGTAATGTACATGAGTTACTGTGAACCTTAATTAATGTGTTGTTAAGAACAATAATTGGTAGTTAGCTTAACTAAATTAACCCTAATTTAGTTGTAATGATTATAAACCATAATATTGTAATCTAAGTTACAGCTTGATATATCTATGCATGTGTTTGTGTGATGATTGTTTACAATCATAATGTATATCGAACTGATGAAATTGATGTGAATATATCATGAACCCTAATTGGAATCGAAATTGTGATATCAAATCGAAAATCAATGTTTTCTATTTGTATTCATTAAATTTCTGGAGGAGAGACCAGGGCATTTCAGAGAATGGGAGAAGACGGGATATATGTTTTTAGACATTCAGCATGACTGTGAATCATTGCATCTTTATAAACAATTGTGAAAGATGATATGTGATATGTGTGTCATTATGTGTGAAAAATGAGATACGTAAATGTTATATATTTGTATACACACAAGAAGAACTCAGTAATAAACTATAAGTAAGTATTGAGATATAGAATTGTGTCTAAGAAAGATAAAAGTAAAACTGGGTAAGAGGTCAAGAGTTAAGAATTGTAATATCTATATACTTGAAAATTGATATTATAAATTTGAAACTATAAGTTAATTAAGCATGCATTCATATAGGTTTACTTGGAGTTTATTTTATTCACTGAGATATTAAGCTCACCACGTTGTTGTTAACCCCTCTTTCAGGTCTTAATAAAGGTAGAGATCCTGCGTGAAGCCCTGAAATGCCTCGAGAGAAGAACGGAAGTCATACTTGTTAAAGAACTGATAATATTTTTGAATTGTTTTCTCGACTGTATGCTTTTAGACAACTTTTGAAACTACTTGCATGTGTACAACTGTGTACTAGTTCATATTAAGACTTGGAGATGGATTTGATATGCATATGTATATGTTAATTAAAAACTTAATTTTTAGACCTCGAATTTGAATTAAGTAATATATAGTTCAATTGAGAGATGTATTCACGTAGACATGTTTTTAGTATATAAGTTGAGTTATTGAAGTTTAAGTCTTGAAGTTGATAAGTAGACTGATGTTGGCTGAAAAATTGTTAAGTATATATTAGGGCAAACTCCATTTTACAGAGGAGATGCAGACGAAATTTTTGATAAATTCAGAGAATTTTATGAAGATTATGAAATTAATTATAGCAATTCGATAATTAAAAAATTAGAACTGTTACGTAGGAGGAGATAGGAGAGGAGGTTGCAGGAGAGAGAGGGGGCCAAGAGAGGAGGCATGAGGGGGATGGAGGCAGCAAGGCATTAAAGAGAGTGACTTAGAGAAGAGAGAGAAGGGGGTAATCTAGTAATTTTGTTTCTAAACTGTTAAAAAGCTAACATAACTGTGGGGGTAGATTTGATCATTCTTAAAGAATTGGAGAGTAATTGAGCAATTATGATGATTTGTAGGCTAATTTAAAATTTTTAGAAGATTTGAAGTAGATATGAGAAACACCCTACAATATATATGTTGGAATTGAAGAATATAAAGGTGAATCTTCGAGTTGAATTATGGCGAGATCCGTTGATCGAATCAACCGGATGATGGTTGGAATGTGTTCTCCTTCCATTTGTGATGAACGTGGTATATTCACATGTTCAATTCCGATTTCGAATGAATGAGATATTCAAGTCCAAAGATTGCCTAATTCAAAGCCAAAAGGGACTAAAGTTAGCTACAAGCATTTAGTCCCACATTGGCCGTGTGATGGAAGCCTATGGGGTATAAATAGAGAAAAATGAGAACAAAAGGTGTGCCCTTTGGGTACTTGGAGTTTTCGCGCGCGCGAAAAGGAGGGTCGGGTCGGTCACGGGCTCGGGCGTCTGAGTCTGAGTTCGGGTTCCCTACCTGGCCTCTCACTTTCAATATATATGTGGTAGAAATTTTTTTTTTTAAAGAAAACCGATGCAAACCAAACCATGCCCAGGCCCAGTGAGCAGACCTTGAATAAAATTTTATACTTTTTTAATAAACAAATGGACACAAACAGCTTTCAAACAGCTTATTAGATCTCAATCGTTGCGGCAAAACACATTCGGCTCGGAGGCATCACTGCCCCAAAAGAAGTCCTCAGTTTCACTCGCTCCCAAAAGGACCCAAACGCATATTTTACACTTTTCTTTTGTGTTTTCGTGTTTCCCCATTGTTTTAAAAGTCCTTGAAAACCAAAAAAAATTTAATAAAACCAACGCCGTTGCCGGGGATCGAACCCGGGTCACCCGGGTGACAGGCGGGAATACTCACCACTATACTACAACGACTTGTTGCAGTTCCATTTAAATCAATTTAAAACACGTTTTATGATGATCAAACAATGTTAGAAGGGATTATTTTGAACCACTGATGCCGAGGGTCATCAGAACAGGCCGAGCCATTGAGACAAATACACTCTCTAGTCAAGATCATAGAAGAATTTGTAGACTCTCTCTCCATGCACAAATCTCTTCCATTTGCATCCATGCTGATTAATCCGAACCCTGTGCTTGATCCTACTCTCCAAGAGCTCTGCACATCACCACACTGCTCCGAGACCAGCACTGGCTGTCCATCTCCAACCAATCTTAAGCAACTTGTAGCATTGCCAACTAGCATTATTGAGGCTCCATCCCCTTTGTAATTCCACCGTGCGCGCCCCTCGCAATCCCCGAGCACGACGCTCTTTTGTCCGTCGACGAACAAGCATTGTCCGGTCGACGGATGGTAAATGAGCTGGTAAACTGCAACAGACGATCGAGGGTCTGCGTGAAAAGTACCATTAGAATTAGTCTAATATCACCAAAATCCAAACTAATTGTTAACCAGAGCTGCACCGTACCTTGTATCATCTCTTGAATCAGCCGGAATTTTTCTCTGAACCGTGGGTTCTTGGGCCGATCCCAGGCCGTGTCAAGCACCCCATACGTCTCCTCAAACCCTTCAACCCCGTCCCTCGAGTAGTAGCTCCCCTGCAAGGCCCACAAGGCCCAATCCAGATCTCTCTCGGCAGCGAAGGCCATGAAGCAGCTCAGGAAGCTGTTGTCGGCCCGGATCGTCCCCCGCTGATCTCCGCCGAACTCACTCACGAACAGAGGCACGGTGCGGTTCACCCTGAGGGTGACAAAGCCTGCCCGCTGGTCGAATCTCCGGGCCGCGCCGGAGCAGACTTCGGTGAGGGGCTTTTCGGCCCAGTCTTGTCGCCGGCCCTCGCTGAACGCGTACCAGTGGGCCTCCAGAACTAGCTTGTTGTTGTAGTGGCCTGTTAGCGGGTGCTGGGCCAAGAAGCTCAGGTCGGTGTCGAAGTCCATGCCGGAGACTATGATGAGCACGTTGGGGTTGGCCCTGTGGATCGTGTTGGCGCCACGCTCGACGTTTTGGTACCATGCGGGCCTGCTCTGGTTTGGGCCGCGTAGTTCGTTCCGCATGCTCATGCCCACCACCTGGGGATGTGATGAATGAAGAGTTAGGATGGCCACCAACAAAAATGTGTGGTAAATGTTAAATACTGATGGTAACATAACTTGACTACAAAGTAAACTGACCCAAAGAAGTGTACTCTCCTCCAGTTCACTAGCCGTTTGAGATCAAGAATCAAGTTGGAAAAATGCTAAAACCAATAAGCAGCCTACAATTCTGCTACTAACCTGAGGAAAGCCCCTGAACCTGTTGGCAACAATCTCCAATCCTCTGACCCACTCGTCGGTATCAAAATACAAGTCCCCAAAGAAGCCATTCCCATCCTCACGCCCGCAGCACCACTGCGGCCGGCTCACGTGATTATCCAGCACCACCATCACCCCTGCATCCCCCAACGACCGAACCACGGCGTCGTACGCCTCCCTCACCGTCAACCGGAGCATCGCCGGGTTGTGCTGCGCGACCCCTCTCAGCGCCTCACCGAGACCGAGCGACCGCAGCGAGCCGCCCACCGTCAGCTCGCCGTACCGGTCGTCATCGGTCCACAAGTACGTGGCCCAAGTGAGCCGGACGCAGTTGAAGCCCAGCGAGGCCACGCGGGCTGCGATGGCGTTTACGGGCTTTTGGTTGAGTCCTTCGGGTAGAACTGCGGGCATGTGCCCGACCCAGTTCACGCACCGGAGCTTGACTCGCTGGCCTGTGGCCGAGTCCACCACCCACCGACCGTGCGTCGAGAGCGGGACCGAGTCTGCTCCGGGAGCGAGCAAGAGGAGCAAGAATGGCAACAACAATGGTAACAAGTTCATTTCTGATTTTCGCTAGATAGCGAGCTACTTGTTGATGTTTTGGGTGGGGGAGCTTGTATTTGTGTGGTTGAATTGTTGAGTGGTGTAGTTCAACAAAGGAGCAAGGTGGTTCAGGTGCTACCTAATTCTCATCAATTTTTTTTTTCCCCTTAAATTTGCATTTTAGTCAAATAGAAAGGAGCGATAGGAGACTTATTTGTCGAAGGCTGCTGACTGTAGCTGTGGTTAAGTGAGTTTGTTGAGCTCATCCTGTATGCATTTCTAGGGAAACTGAGAGCAAATGTGTATGGTGTGAAGCTCATTCTACTTGTGATTCTCTTTGTGTGATCTGAATTTGAAATTTGGGTAAGTGGAAAGCTCTAAATGTGTGTGTAGTTTCTTTTTGATGAGTGAGGTCTGCCTCTCAAGGATAGAGAGGATACAATTTATTATATTAAGTACTTCTTGTTTCTAAAATAGTACAATATTTTTTGAAGGGTTTTTAAAAAAAAAAAACTTATATAAATAAATAATTATAAAAAAAGCCTCTCTAAAATTTAATCCCCAAAAACAGACCTCTACACGCCACCTCAGTGCCACGTTAGATTTCCTTGCCAGCGTGGCGCTTGCTGGCTTTTTACGTTCTGGTTTCTGAAACCGAACACAAAAATTTTCGTATTCTGGCTGGGACTTTTCGAATTTTATAAACCCAAACAAAAAAATTTTGGTTTTCTTGAGTTCGTGTGTTTCAGAAACCTGAACGCAAAATTGACTAAAAATTAGGTTCGGGTTTCTGAAACCCGAACCAGAGACACCACAAGTTCCAGAACTGGAACTGATGCTGTGCACAACATCAGTTCCAGTGGAACTCTTCAGCGTAATATTAAATAATATTAAAACGAATTTTTTTCACAAACATCATGTATCATACAATAATATTAAATATCATAAATATCATACAGTAATATTAAATATCGCGTATCTTTAATATCACAAATATAATACAATGATATTAAATATCAAAAAAAAATTATATCTCCACAAGCATAACATATCCCAAATTTTTCATAAATCACATATCAGAACAAACATAACAATCCACGCTTTCCTCGGCCACCCCACGTCTTCTTCCTCGACCGGGTGGAGGAAGAGTTTGAGAGTCTGGTTGTGGCTGATGCTAAGTTGGTCCCGCTTCATCTCATTTCGATGTCGTGTAGGAGCTGGTTGGGAAAAGCCCGCCACATCTTCGTGCTCTGTATGAGGTAACCGTCGTTGTCGTCGTGTATATGTCACCGTGGGGTTTGGTACTCTTTCAGATAGACGTGCAAATCGAGGTTGTCGTAAAAAAATTCTGATGTAGTTTCTGATCTCCTGCGTTGTCGAGTGCAGCCGAGATTTATCAACCAATGCCCCATACGTCATTTCATTTATTTCGACCAATCCATCACTCTAAATGAAAAATAAGCATAAGTAGAAGAATATCTCACATATCATATAATTAAAAGACATAATATGAATTTGTTTAAGATATTACCAATTGTCGCTTATAGGGAGCACTGGGCGTACAAGCATTTGGAGTCTCAACATGTTGAATAATCCAACGTCGAGTGATCCCCCAATACCAACGCATATACTCCTCCAAAAATGTGTGAGTGTGGCATTGGTTTTGAATCCGGTTCGCTCGATCTTCCCATTTGAGTATATACGCATTTGTCTCCGCACTCCACTCACGCAGCCTATATTTACTGCGGTCCACACGTGTCAATCTCGGAACTGGATTGGGAATATGTTGATTCATCTCAAATCGTCGAAGTACCCAATCTGAAATATGCATCTCAACATTCTCCATACAAATAATAGGCGTATGGGCACGCCATATATGAGCTCCTCCTGTATATATTGGAGGGAAACTCTGTAGAACTGTATCTGTATATGACTCCCATGTCACTGCAGGCTCTAGCATCACATCCAACTCGCTTCTGTAAAATTGCAGGTCTCTCTGTGGTGTTACATCATATGTCCGATCAACATTCCACCTGAGACACACCATTTTTGTTGGAATGGAAAAAAAATATTAAGTTTTCATTTAAGTTACGTAAGACATTGCCAATTACCTGCATCCAAAAGGCTGTTGATCATCTGCAGGCACAATTTGTCTGAATATGGGTCGACCTATAGACAATCTCTCCATATGACCATAACTCTTAACAGAATGTGAACACAACTATTAATTAATTTAAAGTATCCAATTAAAGTATGCACATAAATATCAAAATCAATGTGAGTTAAGTTTTCACCTAGAAGAGTGTCAAACAACCATGAAGTTGTGTTATCTCCATGGTGCTGATTTTATACAACACCGTGTAGAGAAATGCAAGAACTGCACTACCCCATGACATAACTCCGCACACATCCAAATCCTCTAAGAGAGGTAACCACCGAAGATGTACCTTATTAGTGGTGGTATATGAAAATAAACGCGTACCAAACATATGCAATATATGCGCCCGTGCAAACTGCTCCACCTCCATATCCTCTAAGTACTCTGGGACCACCGTGAACTCATCACGGAGCAATTGCAACTTCACTGCTCTACCCCTAATAGTTGTCTGCGGAGGTACTCTGCCTAATAATCTCTCACATTCAAAGATCTAGTCTTTGTCATCTCTACCTGTGACAACTGAACCATCTATCTGAAGGCCAAGGAGGAGCACCGCGACATCCTGTAGAGTAATAGTCATCTCCCCAACTCGAAAATGGAAAGTAAATGTCTCTAGCCTCCGTCTCTCAATCAAAACTGTAAGTAATGCATGATCCAGTCGGACCTGCCTCAAATGAGAATGAACCAAGAATCCTGCTCGTTGAACGCAATCTATGACACGCAGATCCAACATGGTCCACCACTGAAAGGCCTGAGAATGATCTACACAATCAATGACATGGAGATCCTGCAATTATAAAGGAAATATTCATTAATATAACAAGTTCAATATTATAATATTGATATTGTTAACTTTAAATACATAGACAATTACCTAGCTTGCATCGATTTGAGTGGATCAATGCTCATCGTGTATGTATAGAACATCATAACTGACCGGCCCTGATTCCATGGGAGCTTTGCCTGTATATCAATTAAATTGTTAGTAACATCATAAACAACATTCATTATATAAATCATGCTATGAAAATAAACAGACTAATACATGCAAATACTTACCCAATGGAAAGGACGGTAACTGGTGGATTTCGACATCTAGCTTTATTGTGACCTAATTGCTTACAATTACTACATCTATTACGTCTATGACTTTCACAACCTTCATCCATAATGTCTTTTATGCGAACAGAACGTGGACGACCTGCCGGTCTCGTATATTCAGAAGGCAAGATAAGAGGCCCATTATAGGGTTTCCAATGTTGTTTATTAATAATTGGATGAAACAATGGAGAATAAGCCTTAGTGTAGTTATCTACAGTATACCATTTGCGAACAAAAATAGTAAGTATTTATGTTGGCACCTCCACTACGCTCATTAGAACATGCCGCAATAACATGTATGCAAAGAAGATTCTAGAGCTGAGATAATTTACAAGAACAAGTGCACCCGTCTTGGGTAATGTTAACGGTGCATGTGTAGCCTTCCCTATCAGATACATCCCACTTAGTCAAACTGTATCTTTGTATCGAATGCCATTGAGCAACATTGTACCGATATTTCAAGATGTCCTCATTTGTTGGTGTCAGGGATGATTTTCAGTTTTTTACTTTTTCTCTATGGGTATGAAAGAGAGTAACAAGCCGAAAAAATGTTCTTACAATAAGTGCTTGTATTGGAAAGGCTCGAGCTCCTTTACACAGTTGAAACTTTCTAAGTAATTTATAGTCATGATAGTGAACTGTCTACCTCCATCTTTTGATAATGCCCATTAGTGTCCTTGATTATGGAGACTATTTTTAATCCAATTATGTGCAAGTTCGGAGATTTTCTTAAGTTCTTTTCTTTTTTCCTTATAGACTTGTAACGCCCCGATCCCAAGGATACGGAGACGTTATGGCGACGTACATACGCAAGGTGAAAACAACCTCACGCGTACGTTAAGCCTCAGTACAGTACAATACCTCACCCTCGCGTATGTACGTCGCCATAACGTCTCCGTATCCTTGGGATCGGGGCGTTACAAGACTAGTGGATATGATGCACAACCAGCTTCGTACAACAAACGATGCAATTGAGGATCTTTAAATTCTTTTTGAAAGTTGGTTCGAATATACCGAAGACAATAACGATGATGATATGGTAACAACCATGCATTTGCAGGTGCCTTCGGTGATCCTTTCATATGATCAGGATAAAAGTAATTGTCCGGTTATTATGCACACTTGGTATAAGATTATAAATGCACTGTAAAAACCACCGCTAAGAATTTTTTGATTCACTTTCTATGATGACAAAGGCCAATAGATAGAGTCCACCGTCAGCATCTACTCCGATGGCAATGAGTAAACAACCTCTGTACTTTTCATATAAATGCGTACCATCAATACTAAGAAGTGGGCGACAAGAAGAAAAGCCCTTAATTAATGACCCAAACGCCCAAAATACGCGGCCAAATCGAACCATATTGGGCACAATTGAACCATATCCCAATGCATAAGGTTCAACTTTCAAACAAGTTATGGTGTCCGGGTTACTTTTTTTAATTGCCTTAAGATATTGTGGTAGATTCTCATATGACAATTCCCAATCTCCAAATATCTTCGACAGTGATTTAGTTCTTGCATGCCAGGCCTTGCGGTATGTTATTGAGATGTGAAGTTTATCGTTGATTTCTACAATTATGTTAACGGGAATCAAATCAAGATTGCTCTTCACCAAGGTATGATGATATTGCATACAAAGGATGATGAGGCCTGACGATGATTGAATTGAAGTATCGGCAAGTGGCATGTATGTTCTCGCAAAAATCTTTTAATTTTGAAATAACCACTTGAATCTTTTGGGACTGAAGCATGAATTCTCCACAGGCACACTTTTTCAGATCCAGCATCATTGGCATCACAAACTGCTGTGTAGCATTTCTTATTCATTTTAACAGGCCTAAATGAAATTGAACGAACGATGGATCATTCACTAAGTGCTTGCAATAATTTTACTTTTGATTCAAATATATCACCAACTTTTAAATCATCTGTAGCATTGCCTGGAGCACATCGAGTGTGTTCATCAGTGATATTCTCCACAACAGTCATATCAACTCAGTGCTCATCTTCAAACCCATCAAGATAAGAATCTTGGATCTCAACATATTCATTATTGACATATGCACTGTCAATCCAATCTGTACTATTTTCGTCTCCTTCTGCAGCATGCATGTTGTTTTCTTAAACTGCAGTTTCAACGTCTGTGCCATCATCATCACTTTCGTTGTGCAACAACACTAGAGGCATCATAGACGGTACAACATTAGAGTATCCAATATCAGAGGGACCAACATCAGAAGGACCAATATGAGAGGGAACAATACCTTCAATGCCATATGAGCACCTATATTTCAATAATATTATTATCATTAACACTTAAGAATGTGAAAATTCTGATTTGAAAATTAATGAATTAGTTACATGGTTTATCAATTTGCATTTAGGTCCTCCGATAGTACATCAGGACATGAAGAATTCAATGTGTTTGGATATGATTGGATGTCATATTACAAAACAATTATAATTCTGTCAACTAAATGACTAGATTATAATTAATTGTCTGAATGAGAAAAATTGAGTGCTTACGTAGTATATGTTGACATGTTCATGTGTGGAATGTGTGATACAGATGACATGAATCCCCTTGACTCGTTATCTAAATCATGCATATGAGAGAATTCTTCTTGAACTTTCTCCACGTATAACTCTATGTTATTCACTAACGGGTATAACTGCAGTATAACACGTGTGTTTTTATCGTCAGCAATGACCATTGCTTGGTAATATCCACGTATAACTGCCCACTAAAGCTTAACACGCGTGCCGACGAAAGCTTTACATAGATACTACCAGCAAATTTGTGGAGAACATTATTGTGATTCGTAAGTTATAATGTAGGGCTTTTCAAAAAAACATAAACTGTTTAACATCTGTTAAATAATTATCTACATTTTTTTGATGGGCAGATATGGATGTTGTGATATCTACTATGTATCTTCTCGGTTTACACCCCTTCACATGCTAGAATATCCATATATGTTACAAGGATTTTGGTACTTTCTCATTAAGCACCAAATGGTTTTTGATCAGGCCTCAAGCCCTGCCTCCGCATTACTTTCTAATTTTCTGAGTTTATCTTTCCTATGTGGTTGAGAGCATACCTTAAGTTTTTTACTTTTCTATTTTTTTCTCCTTTTCTAGTAAATATTTTTTTTCACTCAATAAGGGCGCGTTTAGAAACATGAAAGTGAGAGGAAAATGAGAAATGAGAAGTGAGAGTGAGAAATTTGAGAGTGTAGTGAGAAATTAAGATTTATGAAAATAAATTTTTCGGTATTTGATTGTAATATGGAAATGTAAGTGGAAAAGTATATTGTGTTTTCTGATATTTGGTTACTAATGTGAAAGTGAAAGTGAAAAACTACAAAATAATATTAAATTAAATATTATTTCTAAAGTGATATTTTTGAATTATAATTTGACTGTAAGTGAAATTTACATGACATCAAAATTTAATGTATTAAGTTACAATTTATTACAAATGAGATTTACATAACCACAAAATTAACTGGAGCACTCTGAAGATAAGAAAATGATAGTATAAAAGAAAGATATAAAAGGAAAAAGGGAAAGGAAAAAAAGAGAAGTGGGAAACGAGTTTTCACACTTCTCATTTTCCTCTTACTTTCATGAATTCAAACACGGCGTTAGTGAAAGGCGTGTTTGGATGTAAGGAATCGGAGTGAAGTGAGGAAGTGGGGAAGTATAATTGCTCATTTCCCTATCTATCCAAACACCGGAAAAGGAAAATAAGAAAACCTCCATTTCCCTTTTTCATCTCTCTTTTACACAACCATTTTCTCACTTCCAGAGTGCTACAGTTAATTTTGTGGTCATGTAAATCTCATTTATAATAAGTTATAGCATAAAACAGTTAATTTTTTGGTCAAGTAAATCTCACTTGCATTCTAATTACAATCTATTTATTATTTTTCTTAATTAATTTTTATTTTAATATTATTTTGCGGTCAACTTTGTGGTCAACTTTTCCACTTCCACTTTTCATTACCATCCAAACACCGGAAACGACAAAACATTTTCCAAACCACACTTCCCAACAATCATCCAAACACCAGAAAACTTACTACTCATTTCTCTTTTTCCTAAAGGAAATAAATCTTACTTCCTACTTCCTCACTTCACACCAATTCCTTAAATCCAAACAGACCTTTATGGAGCCTTTAGTGTCTACACAAACTAGATTTCACAATTGCCGTTGGAAGTCTAGTTTTGAAATCTCACAGCTCCTCTTGCAGCTTCAATCTTGAATTCGCATAATCATTTTGCATGCGGCTTGGTTTAAAAAAAACAAAAATTAGCCATTACATTTCTTTTCATGGAACACAATACACGACTCATCTGTAAACTTTGCAGCTCAAGAATTCATGACTAGATATCACACATATCACCAAGTATAACCACCCCCAGGGTCCGTTGGAAATCTCTCACCCTGTAACCAAAATATTACAATAACATATACTATTATTGGTGTTGACTTATCAGTCTAAAATTCTGAATGAACTTCTAATACACGATGAATTCGTTACGAAAGGATAAGCACCAGGCAGCAAGCCAGTTTTAATTGAATTATAATAAGAGTCTGTTAGGTTCGGTCCAGTTTCAACCGAGCTGGATTAATAAAATATCTTATTGTAAATTTGGATCAGCTCCAGCCTACTATGAATCCAAATTTTAAATGATCGGACTCAACCCGATCCACTGGCAAGATTGCTTGGCCACTGCTAGGGATGGCTAATGGGACGGGTCGACCCGTTTCGTCCCGCCTCGCCCCGCCCTGTGTCACTGGTTTGAGTCACACAGTGCGGGTTATGGATTAACCCGGACCCTCTCCGTTTAAGGGCAGGTCAACTCGAATTGACCCGTCCCGCGTAAACGGGACGAGTCAGATTCATCCCATGACGATTCACAGGCACGGGACGAATTGGGTCGAGAAAAATATTTCCTGACCTCTCCTCTTTTCTTTTTTTTTTAATTATAATATATATGTGAGAGGAGAAAATTAATTTCAGAGCCTTATTTTATATTTTTAACTCTCAACAGCTCAAAAAAAAGCTACCGTGGTAAATTTAAAATTTTCAAAAATAAAATAATAATAAAATTCGAGTTGGATCCAATCAATCTCGACAAATCTGGGAAACGAATTGGGTCTTTTTGATTACTTGATTCGTCTCGTTTGAATTCGTTACGAGACGAGTTTAACCTGTCTTGTAACAGATTCATTAGCTAATGAGAGGAATCAACTCAATTCGCCCCTTTAGCCATCCTGCCCACCGCTAAGAATAACAAGAATTAAGAATATTTTTTTTTTTTTCCAGACAATCTCCTCGCAAAGCATCTTCTCCTCGGCATATTCCCCTCCCTGGATATTCCAGAAAAGTTGACTATTTTGTCCTCAATAGTGTCCTAAATATTACCAAAATGGCGTTTTTCTCCCGGATGCACAAGAAGAAGGAAGTCATGTAATTTTGTTAGGGGTCAACTTGGTAATTACGCTCCAAGGGGCGGGAGTTTTCTTGCGGGGCTCTGTGTTCTCCATTCTGCGCTCCAGGAAAGAGCAGAGGAGTTGCGTTGCTGGGGACGGCAGCGGACAGGGGAACTCGCTTCCATGATTCCGTTGTTAGTTTCTCCTTACTCAACTTGTTCTTTACTTGGAGTTTTTTTGCTCTAATTTTTTGTTTCCATAATTTTTAATGTTGATGATTTCTATGATCTTCATGGCTTCAAGTCATTGAGCATAAAGAAACCTAATTCGTTGCTCTGTGCATTTCTCGTCTTTGTTTGTGTTGAGAATTGCGGAGTTTTCTTTATAATTACTTACAAATTGTTTGTGCCAAAGTGATTTTCCCAGTTACAGGTTTTCCTTGAAGCTCTTCTCTGCACTTTGCTTCATCGTTGGCCTCTTAGAATAAAAAAATTAAATCGGGGTGTTAGCATCAGTAGTAGAGGTCTAGTTTCATTTATGCCATTTGATTCTTGGCAGAATTTTATTCAAGTCCCTCGAATTCAAATACTCTGATCTTAGTCCTGTCCTCCTCCTCCTCATGTAGCAAAGCCTTCCTGAGATGCATTATGGGTTCTTTGATGAAAATGGATGACAATGGGAACACTCAACTTGTCATTGTCATAAATTTCTAAGGATGAAAAGTAGAAACTGTAGAACTGGAACTGGCAGAAATGTCGGAAGATTGGGATGATCTGCTTGCATATTTGTCTTTAAGCTACCAAGTAATATTATTTGTGTCATAAATTTGTCATAAATTTCCTACACACATATTACATTTAAATGTTGTGAATCTATAAGAGCAATGTAGTTTTTTAGGCTGCTCGAAAGGTCGATGCAATAAGCAATGTCTCTCTAGTGTTGTTAAAGACAAGTTGATATGATATCCAATGGACTCAATTTTTTTTTAGTTTACTACAATACTGCTATGTTCAAGTTCATATAAAATATGTAACCTATTAATCAGAGGTTTCTTTTGTTCAACCCAATAATTATTTATAATGGATTCTTGAATCTATTGTGGATATCAAACCTCGCTATTAATAGACCTCCACTTCTGTAGAGAGAATCTTAGGGAACATTCCCAAATTGACTGATAGCATTTCTATGTGCTTTCTCTCTTTATGTACTCTTTAGCTTATCTTCTGGTTCTTTCTGACTCTTTGGCTTATGTTATGGTAAGAAATGAATGAAACTCACTATGATAAACCCTCTATCCTATCACTTTTTTGAGAACCAGGGAAACAATACGATTGACCTTCTCTTGCTTGAGCTTAAGCGACATGACCAGAAATTTTTTAGGTTGTGCTAGCCAGGAATTTGGTGGTAACTCTTAGAAGGTTAACACACTTCACATTGAAAGATGATACTAAAAACTCAGTGTGTTTGCTTTTGCTGCCCCACTTTGTGATCATCTCTAGTCAGTGGCGGACATAGGTGGGGGCGAGTGGGGGCGGTCGCCCCTACTGAAATCCGCGCATATGTACAGGAATATGGGGCGGTCGGGTTTGTAAAAATATTTGGGTCGGGTTGTAATTGTTGTTGGAATTGAAGAATATATATATGAATCTTCGAGATGAATTATTGCGAGATCCGTTGATCGAATCAACTGGATGATGGTTGGAGTGTGTTCTTCTTCCATTGGTGATGAACGTGGTATATTCACATGTTCAATTCCGACTTCGAATGAATGAGATATTCAAGTCCAAAGTTTGCCTAATTCAAAGCCAAATGGGACTAAAGTTAGCTACAAGCATTTAGTCCCACATTGACCATGGGATGGAAGCCTATGGTGTATAAATAGAGAAAATTGAGAACAAAGGGCGTGCCCTTTGGGTACTTGGAGTTTTCGCGCGCGAAAAGGAGGGAATTATGCTCGCACATGCGTGCGTGCGCGCACTGCCGCTGGCGGCGGCCGGCCGGAGCCGGAGCCGGAGCCGGGCCGGGCTCGGGCTCGGGCTCGGGCTTGGGTCTGAGTTCGGGTTCCCTACCTGAACTGGTTCTTTTTGAATCGGGTTTCAGGGTATGGGCCGAACAGATCCGCTGCATTCCACTACCCAATCCGCTCTAACCCGCCAACGGGTGTCCGCGCGAACGGATCCGAACCGTTCGCCAGCCAACCGCTGTCGGAAAACCGGTTGAACGGTTGCGACGGTTCTGTCCGAACCGTCGCAACTTTTGGCGGACGAGAATACCCTTCCGGAGCGCTATAAATAGCGCTCCAGAGGTTCATTCTCAGACACACCGAAAAACAAAAAGATCTCTCTTTCTCTCTCTAAAGTTCTGAATTAAGTTCTGAACTGGGCTTCAGCGTGAAAGCGACTTCCGGCCTGAAGTGGGAATCCGCGACTTCCAGCGTGAAGTGGGAATCCGAAGCGACTTCCTAAAAGGAGATTCTGCCAAATTGTTCTGAAAGAGGAATCAGAAAATTCAACAGATTCTTTTATAAGAATTGTTGTCTGAATCTGATACTTCTGAAGAAATAATATTCTTCAACCTTCCTTCGTCCTCAACAGTGGGTGCTCCTCCAGAGAGTAAAGGCAAATATTCGTTTGAAATTTGTCCTTGTACCGCTGCTTCAAAGATCCTGTGAAGGTACTGGTTGACTACGGTTCGACCGTACGGTGATTTGGTAGTGCTATCCAAATACCGTGAAAGAGTGTTGTATCTTGGGAGACCAGCGTCCATTATCCCGTTAGCACCGGTGCGGGGGACGTAATTGTCTTAAGGAGATTCGCTTTAAGCGTACCTCACTCTAAATACTGTATAAGTGGATTAAGTCCTTTATACAGGGGATATACTTTACAGTATATCGAGACTGACTTAAATTCAGTCTAATTGGTGTTTTAACCAAGGAAGAAAATTGAAAGGTGGTTCTTAAATTAAGGAACGTTCTATTGAACGGAAAACCTCCCACCTGATATTTGCCGACCTGGCCAATTAGATTGTTGATATCTCAGTGATCTTGATTAGTTGTCAGATTGATTCTTGTTAAGCAGAATACCCAACAAACCCCATAGCCAGCACCACAATCTTAAGACAATTAGTGTTTCTTACTTCTGTTCTGCTTGAACTTGCAGAAAATGTCTGAAACAAATCAAGATAGCTCCAGCAAGGCAACAAACATACCGCTCCAAGGTTTGATGCCTACTCCACTTCCTAACCCGAAGCTGGAGAAGCCAGGAAAATTTGATGGCACAGAATTCAAGAGGTGGCAACAGAAGATGCTCTTCTACTTGACCACTCTTCATCTGGCCAAATTCCTGCAGGAGGATCCACCAGAACCCAGAACTGATCGGGACTCAGTCCTTGCAGTCGATGCTTGGACACAAGGTGACTTCCTTTGCCGAAATTATGTTCTTAATGGACTGGATGACTCTCTTTATAATGTCTACAGTCCTATCACTACGGCAAAGAAGTTATGGGCCAGTCTTGACAAGAAGTACAAGACTGAAGATGCTGGTACCAAGAAGTTCGTCGTTGGACGATTTCTAGAGTACAAAATGGTGGACAGAAAGACTGTAATCAGTCAGGTGTAAGAGTTCCAACTTATCTTGCACGAGATAGAAGCCGAAGATATGATCCTACCTGAAAATTTTCAGGTTGCTACTATCGTGGAGAAACTCCCACCTGCGTGGAGAGATTTCAAGAACTACCTTAAGCACAAGCGAAAGGAGTTGAAGTTGGAAGATCTCATTGTGAGGCTTCAAATCGAGGAGGACAACAGAAAGTCCGAGAAAAGGAGCAGTAAGAACTCCTACGAAGCAAAAGCCAATGTGATCGAAGACTCAAAGGGGAAAGCGTCTACTTCCAAAGGCTTAAAGCGGAAGAAGACTTCCCAGGGGTACAAAGGCAAGGTCCAAGAAGGCAAGAACATGCGCTTCAAGGGAACTTGCTACATCTGCAACAAAGAGGGGCATAAGGCGAATGAATGTCGCAGCCGTCTTAAACAAAACAAGAATCTTGTTGATGGTCTTCTTAAAGACAATGTTGCAGTGGTAGACAAAAAGTCTGTGTATTTGTACCCGAAGCTTATAAATAAAGGAAATTCTTCTGTTTATTTGCTTGAGTCTCCTATTTTGTGGCATGCTAGATTAGGGCATGTAAATTACAAGTCTTTGAAGAACTTGTCTAATCTGAGATATATTCCTAAACTCAACTTGGAAGAAATTCGCAAGTGTGAGATTTGTGTTGAGGCCAAGTTGGCGAAAAATTCATTTCACTCAATTGATCGAAATACAGAACCTTTAGGGTTAATTCATAGCGATCTGTGTGATTTGAAGTTTATGCCAACTAGAGGCGGTAAAAAGTATTTCATTACTTTTATCGATGACTGTACAAGATACTGTTATGTGTATCTTTTAAACAGTAAGGATGAGGCAATAAATATGTTTACAACATATAAAGCCGAAGTTGAGAATCAACTCAACAAGAAAATCAAGATTCTAAAATCCGATAGAGGCGGAGAATATGAATCAAATGATTTTAGTGAGTTATGTGCTAGTTTTGGTATAATCCATCAAACTACAGCACCATACACTCCTCAGCAGAATGGAATTGCTGAACGGAAGAACAGAACTTTGAAGGAGATGGTTAATTCCATGCTCGTAAGTTCTGGAGCTCCACAGAACTTGTGGGGGGAAGCTCTATTAACTGCAAATCATATTCTAAATAGAGTACCCCACAAGAAACTTGGTCTTATACCATTTGAGTTATGGCATGGAAGGATACCTTCCTACCATTATCTCAAAATGTGGGGGTGCCTTGCAAAGGTGCTGGCACCATTACCTAAAAAGACTAAGTTGGGAGCAAAAACTATGGACTGCATTTTCATAGGTTATGTCTTGAATAGCAGTGCCTACAGATTTCTGGTTCATAAATCAGAAATACCTGATATTCATGTAAACATGATTATCGAATCTCGAGATGCTGTGTTCTTTGAAGATATCTTTCCGTACAAACGGGAAGCAGATAAGACTTCTGGGAAAAGAACACACGAGATGGCGTTCAGGGACGAAAGTTTCGAGGAACCGAATGTAAATGCGGAAACCGAACCAAGAAGAAGTCAGAGATCTAAAATCTCAAAATCTTTTGGTCCAGATTTCATAGCATACGCTATTGAGAGCGAGCCTCAAACATTTAAAGAGGCTATGTCAACCCCAGAAGCACAAATGTGGAAAGAAGCTATAAATAGCGAAATAAAATCCATACTAAATAATCATACTTGGGAATTGGTAAACTTGCCTCCTGGCAGTAAACCAATTGGGTGTAAGTGGATTTTCAAACGAAAATTAAAACCCGATGGATCTATCGATAAGTACAAGGCTAGATTAGTAGCCAAGGGTTATCAGCAAAAAGAAGGACTTGACTACTTCGATACTTATTCACCAGTAACAATAATAACGTCCATACGGATGTTAATTGCAATTGCAGTATTGCACAACTTAGATATCCATCAAATGGATGTCAAGACTGCATTCTTAAATGGTGAATTAAATGAAGAGATATATATGGAGCAACCAGAAGGATTTATAGTCAAGGGCCAAGAACACAAGGTGTGTAAATTGGTAAAATCCTTATATGGTTTAAAGCAGGCTCCAAAACAATGGCATGAGAAATTTGATAGTGTCATGATCAAAGATGGATTCACTATCAATGAATGCGATAAGTGTGTTTACACGAAAACAGTTGGAGATGCATGTATCATTGTCTGTCTTTATGTAGACGACATGTTGATACTTGGGACTAATATTGAGATTATTAAGTCCACTAAAAGAATGTTATCCAACAGTTTTGATATGAAGGATCTGGGAGTTGCTGATGTAATTTTAGGAATTAAAATTACTAGAACACCAGATGGAATCAGTCTATCTCAATCTCACTACGTGGATAAGATGATAGAAAGATTCAAGGATCATGGGATAAAAGAGAATACAAATCCTTTTCTCCCATACGTCCACCTTCATAAGAATACAGGAACTGGAATACGCCAGTTGGAGTATTCGCAGATTATCGGAAGTCTAATGTATTTGATGAATTGCACTAGACCCGATATTGCTTACGCTGTAAGCAAGTTGAGTAGATACACTAGCAATCCTAGTGATCTACATTGGACCGCTCTACTATGAATATTGGGTTACGTATCACATACCAAGGAATATGCCTTGAGATATGGACAGTATCCACCTGTACTGGAAGGATACAGTGATGCTAATTGGATTGCAGATTCTGAGGAATCAAAATCAACTAGCGGATACGTATTTACTCTAGCAGGAGCAGCGGTATCATGGAAATCTTCTAAGCAAACATGTATTGCCCGTTCCACTATGGAATCGGAATTCATAGCCTTAGATAAGGCTGGAGAAGAAGAAGAATGGCTTCGACAATTCTTAGAAGATATACCATTGTGGCAAAAGCCAGTGCCCGCTATATGTATACACTGCGATAATCAAGCAGCTATATCTAGGGCACAAAATGTTATATACAACGGTAAGTCTAGACATATTCGTCGTAGACATAATACCGTGAAGCAGTTGCTCTCAAATGGAATTATCTCTATTGACTTTGTATCGTCAAAGGATAATTTAGCGGATCCGCTTACTAAAGGTTTAAGTGAAGAGCGTATAAACTGCGCATCGAGGGGAATGGGTTTAAAAGCCTAACCTTATCGAGTCAGCTTAATGGAAACCTCACTTAGCGACTAGAGATCCCACGGACTAAGTTCAAGAGGAAAAACTAGTTATGATTGACTCAGCAAGTAAGCACTTGGGAGCTTGACTCCAATCCATTCCTATGGTGCACATAAGTGCTTTTCTACAAGTGGGTTAAGGATAAGCTTAACGTTTTTAATGATGCCTATATCTTGTTTCTAAACAAGTGGAGTAGAGTAGACTACTCTTAATAGGTCCATCACCTATGTGAGTATAGAGTTGGGTCGGCTCTTTGGGAATTTCTATGGAGGGTGTTATTCCCTAAAGATACTCTCTGAAACTAAGAATGTCCAGGGCCAAAACGGACACAACCGAGAACCAAAATTGATTTGGAAAGTCACTGTGTGAAGCTTGTTGACTTGGCTTACACTAACGGCTAACAGTTCAAGACCTAGTTCACTGATTAGCCAGTAAGTTCGATAAAGCTTTCGCTATGGAAGGGTCAAGACCTAGTTCACCATCCTTATGCAGTTTCTTTTCTCAAGTACCTTTCACAATAGAGTCAGTCTCTTTGTATGTCATTTCCTTGAATTCTCCATTCATTGTGGGGGATTGTTGGAATTGAAGAATATATATATGAATCTTCGAGATGAATTATGGCGAGATCCGTTGATCGAATCAATTGGATGATGGTTGGAGTGTGTTCTCCTTCCATTGGTGATGAACGTGGTATATTCACATGTTCAATTCCGACTTCGAATGAATGAGATATTCAAGTCCAAAGTTTGCCTAATTCAAAGCCAAATGGGACTAAAGTTAGCTACAAGCATTTAGTCCCACATTGGCCATGGGATGGAAGCCTATGGTGTATAAATAGAGAAAATTGAGAACAAAGGGCGTGCCCTTTGGGTACTTGGAGTTTTCGCGCGCGCGAAAAGGAGGGAATTATGCTCGCACATGCGTGCGTGCGCGCGCCGGCGCCGGCGCCGGGGCCGGGCCGGGCCAGGCCGGGACCGGGCGCGGGCTCGGGACCGGGCTCGGGACCGGGTCCGGGCTCGGGCTCGGGCTCGGGCTCGGGTCTGAGTTCGGGTTCCCTACCTGGACTGGTTCTTTTTGAATCGGGTTTCAGGGTATGGGCCGAACAGATCTGCTCCACTCCACTACCCAATCCGCTCCAACCCGCCAACGGGTGTCCGCGCGAACGGATCCGAACCGTTCGCCAACCGCTGTCGGAAAACCGACCGTGCGGTTGGGCGGTTGAACGGTTGCGACGGTTTGTCGGGCCGCCCGCCTTAAAAAATAACTCTAGCTCCCCTCTTTCTGTATCCCCCTCCTAGCGCCCCCACCCTCGATCCTCTCTCCCCCCTCCCAACACCTTTACCCCCGATCCTCTCTTCCTCCCAGCGTGATAGTGCCCCCACCGTCCACCCCACCCCCGATCCTCTCTCTCCCTCCTAGCATGGGCCCGGCAACGCCCCACCCCACCCCTGATCCTCTCTCTCCCCCCCCCAACGCGGCAGCGCCCCCAGCCCCCGATCCTCTCTCTCTCAGAGCGCTAGCGCCCCCCCACTGAGCCAATCCTCTCAAACTATTATTTTTAGAGCTATTAATTTTTAGTCAGTAATTCAAGTCTTTTTTCAGGTTTTAAGATGTTTTTAGCAAGTAATTCAAACTATAAGATGTTTTTTTTTGCAAGCTTACAACTATTAATTTTTAGAGATCATCGGCTGAGAAAATTTGAGAGTGGATCTTTATATTTGAAATTTTGAGGTAATTCAAGTTTTCAAATCATGTCGTTATCATAACCATTCACATATAAAAGTAAAATTGATGAGAAATCACTTGTGATTAGTTTTTTGTTAGGAAAATGTGATTGGATTTTGTGAATTATGACTTAGATTTTCGGTATTAAGATGTGTTAATGAATAAATTTGTCTGCCACTTTCAGTTAATTTATGAGAAGATTAAAGGAAACATTATAATTTAGAGTGGTCGCCCCTCTATCTTGTTAATAATATCGAAACTTGAGATGTGTTATTCACTTTTATAAATTTTCAATTTTGATTCATAATATCTCCGCCCCCACTAAATGAGAATCCTGCGTACGCCACTGTCTCTAGTCTAGAAGAATTTGATTTTTGGTTATTAGTTTCACATTCTAAAATTGTGTATTTTTAAAGGTTGATCTCCTTGCCATCTAGCGTTTTAGGTTTTATGGAGGTTCATTTCTTGATTACAGTTGATTAGGGAAAATTTCCTACCAAATAAAATTTTCAAACATATTAACGGAAAATATAAGGTCAACATTTTTCTTCTTTTTGTCATGCTCCATATACTGATAAGCTACAAAAGAAATTTTATTAACTTTAAGCTAATAAATGCAATGTCACTCCTCTTCTTATATAAACCTAAACCAGATCAAATCCTACTCAAATTATGACTATCAACTTCAGATATTTCTAGGACTCTATAAAAAATGACTATATTTTATATCTAATTACTGATTATATCTAACACTTAGTCTCATGATGACATGAACATCGAGAGTTAATCTAACAAAACTAAAAACAAGTTGCACGTGAGACTTGGTACATAACTGCTCAGTTGATTACAGCTCAAAATATAAGGCAGGCTAATAAAGCCTGTCTCCTTAAAATGCTAGCATGTAGTGTAACAACCAATTTTAATGTGTTTTTCCCGCTCATGAAAATTTCATCCCTAGCAATCTGAATTGCACTCTTGTTATTGCAATACAAAGGTGTATGATCGGACATAGTCAGTTAGTCACTAGCATATATTCAAGAATCTAGACTGAATGTCATAGCCCACAGGGTTTGTAATCTCAGCATCTATATGAATATCGGTACCAGCAATCTTAGACATTCAGTCTAGATTGAACATGAGCTTGCATGGTTACTCTGTTGCATGATATTAAACTTTGTGACTGATAAACGGCCTCTTCCTGCTAACTTCCATCGTGGATTATTATCGTTGAACGTTGCTCTTCAGCGTTCAGCATGATTTAGAGTCATGCTCAGTTGCTAAATGTTTTATTCCACCATTTCGGGTAGTCTTATGAACTTGGGGTTGTGCCACATGACCAATTTCATTTTACCGGGAAACTCTCTTGGCTGATGCCTGATGGTAATGACCTAATCTAAGAAAGAAAAATTTTGTATTTTCTTTGATTCTCATCTGCTTATGTGCAGGTTAGTCTGTGTTATTATTATTATTTTTGGATCATGAACTAGGCTAATTTGTTATGGTCTAATCTTCATACAGATTTCCTCCCATACACTTTCCTGAATTGCTTTTCTAGTCCATTTAACTGTCTAGTCAGTCGTGAATTACTCGGATAGTAATTCCTCAAAGATGGGTTTATTTTTTCCTATGTCCTCATCCAGTTTCTTTAGGAAAAATCTTTTTCATCTAGTTAAGGATCTTTCACCACAATTCCATGTATATCAATATTGGTCTGTTGGCTGGGAATGAGTTCTCATCTATCAGGACCAGTCTAGGAGAGTACTTCCTTGAAAATGACTGGTGTTTTTATTTGTTTGTCTTTCATCATATATGGATTCATATATTTTACAGTGTCTAGTTTCATAATTTCTTCCGTATATCAGTTATAGGAGCACGAAAAGGTTTTGAAATCATACTGTTCATGTAATCCTAGGATTTTCTATGCATGGACTTCTGGTGAACTGGATCAGTGTTATTCCTGACATGACCTTAGAGAGTATCACATACATGTATTTTTGGCTGGAACATTTCATGACAGTTAATTTGATCTTTGAGACCCCTGAGCATAATAAAGTTCTCTACTTTCCGGACCCTGTATTCATAGATTCTGAGCTCACATTGGCTGATGGAGGAAAAACGATATTCTTTGCCCTAGCTATCCTCTTCTCTTGCTTGGGACACGCCTCTCTTGTCCATGGACAAGGCATCCGAATACCAAAACTCGCCATAGAGGCCATGGTAATTAGATTTGGATTCTCTCCACTGTTACTTTTGACAGTAGACGATTCATTTTGTAAATGACAATTGTCTAGAATCTGCATAGTTGGGCTTCACTCCAAAGATAATTATGACCATACTCGTCGTGTATTATAATCAGTCTCTATTTTTTTACTCAAAATAAATCATAACCGTCAGTTATGTTTTAAGAAGTAGACACTACCAGTAGACTCAGTACTATTGACAGCAATAAAGACCCAAATCCTTGAGAGAGCTAGCTTGCCACCCCCCAATTTACTGCTGATAAACGCCTCACATTACACTACAAAACCTGCCTGTATTAAACAATGAAAGGTATGGTTTATTGTTTTCATCTGTTATGCAACATTTTACAACCTTTATCTTTCTGTGCACTATTGTTGAACAAGAGTACTGGCTAGCCATCAGCCACCTGTCAGTTACCATTCAACGATCCAATGAACTCTTGGCTAGCCACAACTATCTGCATCATTTAGTTTCGTTGCTTTTTGTCTGCTAGGTTCCAGAGACCATGACATGATATAGTTTACAAAACATGGTGTCTCTTTCAGTAGTGTAGCTTTTAGCCTCTTATTGTGATTTTATAATTGTTGGGAAATACGGAATTTCAAGTGAATTTTAAGCTGAATTTAGGCATGATCCGTTATTAGAAACGAACGGGTGATGGTTGGAATGTGTTCTTCTTCTTTTGGAGATGAACGTGGTATATTCACATGTTCAATTTTATTTCCGAATGACTGAGATATTCAAGTCGGAAGTTGATCTAATTCAATAGCTAAAAGGAGACAAAAAAGAATAGAAACTCTTTAGTCCTGTATTGAAAGTGGTGTGAAAAGTTGAGTGGTTTAAATATGAAAAGTTGAGAGTTAAGGGTGTGCCCTTAGGGTATTTGGAGTTTTCGCGTGCGTTTGGGAGGAAACCATACCCACATGCCCCCGGCGCGGCCCACCATGTCCTGGTGTGGGTGCGGGTCACTCGGCTCAGTCCTTTTTGGACTGGGCTACAAGCATGCTGATGCGGGTCGGCCCGACACCCGATTCTGTGGGTGTGGGTCACTAGGCTCAGTCCTTTTTGGACTGGGCTACAAGCATGTTGATGCGGGTCGGCCCGGCACCCGATTCGTGAGAGTGCGGGCATGTGCAACATACCCGAACCTGAGTACCTCTCCTGCCTGCTTCATATTGAAGCGGGTGCGCGCGAACGATTAATGACCATTGGCAGCAGAATGGTTCAGACGTAGAACCGTTGTAACGATTCTGTTAAAACTGTTGCAACCGCTCTAATTGCTCGTTCAGGAACGCTATAAATAGCGCTTCTCTCGACTCTTTCCAACACAAAATAAATCTGAGTTCTAACTCAGAAAGAAATTTCTCTTCCCTTCTTTTCTCTTGTACGAATGTACTGACCAATTTTTGGTTCAACTGTACGGTCTATTTGATAGTGCTATCCAAATTCTATGAAGGAGTAAAATCTTCGGAGACCAGCGTTCACTAATCTTTTAGCACCGTAACAGGGGACATAATTGTCTTAAGGAGATTTGCTATATGCGTACATCACATCATATGTTGTATAATTGAACTAACGTTCTTTTTTCAAGGGGTTATGTTGGAATATTTATCTATATAAATATTATTGCATATATATTGTGTATATAGAGACTGATTAATATCAGTCTAATTGGTATTTAATTAAGAAAGAAAATTGAAAGGTGATTTTATAATTAAGGAACGTTCTAATGAACAAAAAATCTCCCACCTGATTTCACCTACTTGGCCAAATAGATCAGTTCATCTTGAATTGGACTGTCAAGTACAACAATCTTAAGACAATTACTTTTGAAGTTGCTAATTTCTACTCTGCATGAATGACACAAAATATTTGAAACTAATCATGAAGATAGTTCCAGTAGGGCACTGAATGTGTCAAACCAGACAATGTTGTCTACTCCACTTCCTAATCTGAGGCCGGAGAAGGCAGAAAAATTTGATGGCATAGAATTCAAAAGGTGGCAACAGAAGGTGCTCTTCTACCTGATCACTCTACATCTGGCCAAGTTCCTGCAAGAAGATTCACTGGAATTTGAAACTGATCGGGACTCTGTCCCTGCAGTCGATGTATGGACACAAGGTGACTTTCTTTGACGAAGTTATATTTTAAACGGACTGGATGACTCTCTCTACAATATCTACAGTCCTATCCCAACGACAAAAATGTCGTGGGCAAGCCTCAACAAAAGATACAAGATCAAGGATGTCGGTACTAAGAAGTTCGTTGTGGGATAATTTCTTAAGTACAAGATGGTGGATAGCAAGACTGCGATCAGTCAAGTGTAAGAGTTTCAACTTATCTTGCATGAGATAGAAGCTGAAGGTATGATTCTACCTGAAACTTTTCGGGTTGCTACTATCGTGGAGAAATTCCCACATGCATGGAGAGATTTCAAGAACCATCTGGAGCACAAACGCAAGGAGCTGAAAGTTGAAAGATTTCATTGTGAGGCTTAGTATTGAGGAGGACAATCTCAAAAATCCGAGAAGAGGAGTAAAAAGAAATTCTATGAGGCCAAGGCAAATGTGATCGAAGACTGAAAGGGATCTACTTTCAAGGGCTTGAAGCGAAAGAAAATTGCCTTGGGGTACAAAGACAAGAATCAAGAAGGAAAGAACATACACTTCAAGGAAACTTGCTATATCTGCAATAAGGAGAGACACAAGGCAAATGAATGTCGCAGTCATCCCAATAAGAATAAGAAGGTCAGCCACAAGCAAATATGACCGATTATATGTCGCCAAGCCTATCAGCAGTGGTGTCACAAGTAAATATCACAAATAACAAGGATAGGTGGGTAACACAGGAGCTACTTGGCACATTTACTCCGAGAAAATATTATTCGCTGAAGATAAAAAATTGGAGTATGATGAACAACTGTTTATGGGCAACTTAGCCGTCTCCAAGGTTGAGGTAAAGGGAAAGGTGATATTGAAGTGGACATTTGGAAAAGAATTCACAGTGAACGATGCGTTGCATCTTTCAGATATCCGCAAGAACCTGATCTCCGGATCAATCCTTAGTAAAAAGGGTTTTAGGATGATTTTTGAATCAAATAAATTTGTACTTACTAAGAGAGGGGTGTATCTGAGCAAGGGTTATCTTGTTGATAGCCTTTTTAATGCCAATGCTGCTGTTATGGACAAAAAAAGTCTATGCATTTGTACCCTAAACTCATAAATAAAGAAAAAATTTATGTTTTATTTGCTTGAGTCTCATATATTATGGGATGCTAGATTAAAGCATGTACATTTCAAGTCTTTACAAAACTTGTCTGATCTACAATATATTTCTAAACTTAACTTGAAAGAACTTCATAAGTGTGAGGTATGTGTTGAGGCCAAGTTCGTGAAAAATTCCTTTCACTCAATTGATTGAAATACTGAACCTTTAGATTTAATTCATAGGGACTTATGGTCTTGAAGTCTGCGCCAAGAAGAGGCGGGAAAAAGTATTATATTACTTTATTGATGATTGTACAAAATACTATTATGTGTATCTTCTAAACAATAAGGATGAGGCAATAAGTATGTTTATAACATATAAAGCCGAGATTGAGAATTAACTCAACAAGAATATAAAGATTCTAAAATTCGATCGAGACGGAGAATATGAATCAAATGAATTCAGTGAGTTATATGCTAATTTTGGTATAATTCATCAAACTAAAACACTATATACTTCTTAGCAAAATGCGATTGCTGAATAAAAGAACTAAATTTTAAAAGAGATGGTCAATTTCATGCTCGAAGTTCTGGAGCACCGTAGAACTTGTAGGGGAAAGCTCTGTTAACCGCACATTATTTTCTAAACAGAATACCCCACAAGATACTCAGTCTTATATCATTTGAGTTATAGCATGGAAGGCCACTTTCCTATCTTTACCTCAAAATATGAGGGTGCCTTGCAAAAGTTTTGATGACACCACTACCTAAAATGACTAAGTTGTGGTAAAAAACAATGGACTTTGTTTTCATAGGCTATGTCTTGAATAGCAGTGCCTATAGATTTCTGGTACATAAATTAGAAATACCTGATATTCATGTGAACATGATTATCGAATCAAGAGATGTATTTTTTAAAGACATCTTTCCATACAAACGAGAAGAAGACAAAACTTCTGAGAAAAAATACATAAAACAATATTTAGGGATGAAGGTCCCTATAAACCAATAATCAATGTGAAAGTTGAACTAAGAAGAAGTACGAGATCGAGAATCTCTAAATCTTCCGGTCCAAACTTCACAGCATATACGCTTGAAAGCGAGCCTCAATATATAAAGAGGTCATGTCTATCCCAGAAGCACAAATATAGAAAAAAGTTGTAAACAGCGAAATAGAATTTATCCTAAGCAAGCATACTTGAGAATTAACAAACTTGTCTCCTGACAGTAAACCAATCTGGAGTAAGTAAATTTTTAAAAGAAAATTAAGCCCTGATGGACCTATCGGTTAGTACAAGGTTAGGTTAGTATCCAAGAATTATCGATAAAAAGAAGGATTTGACTACTTCGGTACTTATTTGTCACTTAAAAGAATAACATTTATTTGGATGTTAATTGTGATTGCAGCATTGGACAACTTACATATCCATCAAATGGATGTCAAGACTGCATTCTTAAACGGTGAATTAAATGAAGAAATATACATGGAGCAATCTGAAGGATTTATAATCAAGAACCAAGAACACAAAATGTGTAACCTAATCAAATCTTATACGGCCTAAGACATGCTCCAAAATAATGGCCTGAGAAGTTTGATAGTGTCATGATTAAATATGGAGTCACTTTAAATGAATGCGATAAGTGTATTTACACTAAAACAGTTAAAAATACATGTATCATTGTTTGTCTCTATGTAGACAATATGTTGATACTCGAGACTAATTGGTGTTATTAAGTCCAGGAAAAGGAAGGATGCTATCCAACAACTTTGACATGAAAGATCTGAGGGTTGCTGATGTAATTTTAGGAATTAAAATTATTAGAACACCAAAGAGAATCAATCTGTCTTAATCTCATTGCGTGGTAAGATGATAGAAAGATTCAAGGAAAATGAGATAAAAGAGAATACAAATTCTTTTCTCCCACATATTCATCTTCGCAAGAATACAGGAACTGGGCAACGACAGTTGGAATATTCTCAAATCATCAGAAGTCTAATGTTGCTTACACCATAAGCAAATTGAGCAGGTACACTAGTAACCCTACTGATATTAATTGGATTGCCCTACTACGCCTACTACGAGTAGGCTACATGAAACATACCAAAGAATATGCCCAAAGATATGGGAAGTATCCACCTGTACTTAAGGGTACAACGATGCAAACAGGATTGCAGAATTCTGAGGAATCGAAATCAACTAGTAGATACGTCTTCACTCTCGAAAGCGCGGCAGTATCTTAGAAATCTTTCAAACAAACTTGTGTAGCCCGTTCTACAATGGAATCAGAATTTATAACCTTAGATAAGGCTTGAGAAGAAACATAATGGCTTTGATATTTTTTGGATATTACTGTGGTCTAAACCAGTACCCGCCATATGCATTCACTGCGATAATCAAGCAGAAATATCTAGGGCACAGAACTTTGTATATAACGATAAGTATAGACACATCCGTCGTAGACATATCTCTATTGATTTTGTATCGTCAAAGAATAACTTAGAGGATTCGTTTACTAAAGCTTTGAGTAGAGAGCATATAAACTGCGCATCAAAAGGAATGAGGCTAAAAGTCTAACCATATTGAGTCAGCCTAATGGAAACCTCACATAGCGACGGAGATCCTACGGACTAAGATCAAGAGGAAAATCTAGTTATGTTAACTCTGCGAATAAGCACTTAGAAGTTTGACTCCAACCCTTATGGTGCACCAAAGTGCTTTCTACAATTGGATTTAAAATAAGCTTAACGCCTTTAATGATGCCAATAGCTTGTTATCAAAACAAATGGGTTAGAGTAGACTACTCATAAAGGGACGATCACCTATGTGAGTGTACACCTGGGTCGGCTCTTTAGGAGTCTCTATGGAGGCTGTGATTTTCTAAACACTCTCTGATAGCAAGAATGTCCAGGGCCCAAATAGACACAACCGAGAATCAAAGTTGATTTTAAAAAGTTACTGTGCGAGGCCTGTTGACTTGGCTTACATAAACAAACGACAATTCAAGACCTAGTTCATTGATTGGCCAGTAAGTCTGATAAAACTTTCTCTATAGAAGGTTGATGAATTAGTTCACCTATCCTGATGCAATTTCTGTCTTAAAGTATCTTTCACTATAAAGTCAGTTTCATAATGTGTTTATTTTCTTGAATCTCCATTTATTGTGAGGTATTATTGGGAAACAAGGAATTTCAGGTGAATTTTAAGCTGAATTTAGGCATGACCTGTTGCTAGAAATGTAACGGTGATGGTTGAAATTTGTTCTCCATCCATTGGAGATGAACGTTGTATATTCACGTGTTTAATTTCATTTTCGAATGTATGAGATATTCAAGTCAGAAGTTTGCCTAATTCAATAGTTAAAAAGGGGACCAAAAGGAGTAGAAACTCTTTAGTCTCACATTGAAAGTGGTGTGGAAAGTTGAGTGATTTAAATATAAAAAGTTGGGAGTTAAGGGTGTGCCCTTAGGGTATTGGAGTTTTCGCACACGTTTGGGGAAACCATGCATCTGCGCGCGCGCCGCTGTTGCCCCGCCCTAGCCCGGCGCCGATGTTGATGCGGGTCGCTCGACCTGGTCTTTTTAAATGGGCTACAGGCGTGCGGATGCGGGTCAGCCCGACACTCGATTCGTGCAGGCGGGCGCTACATACCTGAACCCGAGTACCATTATAACCGCCCAGAACCGCTCCAACTGCTCGTTCAGGAATGTTATAAATTGCGCTCCTCTCGACTCTTTCCAACACACAACACAGAATAAATTTGAGTTCTAACTCAGACAGAAATTCCTCTTCCTTTCCTTTCTCTTGCACTGGAAATTCCTTCAAATTTTGAGGCATAGATTCTTCTAAACTGTGTCTTGGTCCATGTTTTGTCTACTTCTAATTAGTGAAGGTACTGATCAATCTTTAGTTCGACTGTACGATCTATTTGGTTGTGCTATCCAAATACCGTGAATGAGTGTTGTATCTTAATAGAGCAGAATCCAGTAACTCTTTAGCTGTCTTAAGGAGATTCGCTATATGCGTACCTCACTCTATATGTTGTATAATTGAATTAACATTCGAGGGTTATGCTGGAATATTTATCTATATAAATATTAATATAGATATATTATGTGTATAGAGAGAGTGATTAATATCAATCTAATTGGTGTTTAGCTAAGGAAGAAAATTGGAGATGGTTATGTAATTAAAGAACGTTCTAACGAACGAAAAACCCTCTCCTGATTTTCACCGACCTGACCAATTAGACCAATTAGACCAATTAGATCGGTCATCTTGAATTAGATTGTCAAGTACAACAATAATTTCCCTTCTTTGAGTTTTTCCTTCACACCTTTCTTGCCTCCTTGAATTAGAGAGCAAAACAAGTGTTGATCAGTGCAAGAAGTTCAACTGCAACCCTACTGTGATCTCTAACTATTAATAAGTTGAACTTTGTAATTTCTGAAAAACAATTGAGACAAACTATAGGCATCAGCAATTTTATTAAACCTTTAATGAGAGAAATCTAAAAAAACTAAATTAAATTAGGGATAATTCTTAGTTAATGCACGAGTAGTTAATGCACGAGATGTTTGTGAGCAGAAACAAATTTTGTTGTCTTAACACCTTTCTTGTCTCAGCCTCAATCTCATCTTGATGCATCGCGCACATAATTCATGAACATGACAACCGACTTTGTGTCACTGCGAGAGTGAGCTTGAAATATGACGGGCAACACGACAGTAATTGATTGTATAAAGTTTTGTCTTCTCATTTATTGAATGAGTTTTGTATTTCGATGAGAAATTAATATTATATATATAGCCAAGTTTAATTAAAAAATAAATACCACCTAAGATTTTGAATTTGAACCCTTAGCTGCATCCTGTCTCGAGAGCCCGCCACCCGTCGGAACAGTTGCAATGACGTGGGACCCAGTGGGCGTATTCTGTATGCTCTGAGATCTACGTAGAGTAGTTGAGATTTGTATCTGTACTCTCTCTCTCTCTCTCTCACATCAGATTCAGCCACCGATTCACCGTCTTGTATATTCTCTCACTTTCTTGTGGCCTAAGATTCTTGTCGCATAGAGATTGTACGCGAGAGATTGCATGGAGAAATTTCTCGTGTCATCGTCACGGCAACCATCCACCATCCGCCGTGTTGGCCACTCCGTCCATAAAGTACGCGGCCCATGACGCTTCGTCAAGAACAATATTAAAGAAGTTTTTTGGCAAATAATTTCTGAAGTATTTTTTTTTTGTCAAAACCAGGCCAGGCGTGATTTTTTTTGGTGGCTCCTTTACAAATTTTTGTTCATTTGTCCATCCGTCTTGGTCCGTATAAGAGAGAGCTCTTTCTTTTTCTTCAGCCTCTTCCTTTTCTCTTCCTCCAGCCGTCCTCTCTCTTCAGCTACCTCCTCCTCTTTCTCTCACGTTATAGTTATAATCGCCGATTTTTTCTCATTATTTTAAGTTTTCAAAGATACACTAGTAGAATAATATTCAGGGGCGGCTTAACCTCTAGGCGAATGAGGCAGTCGCCTAGGGCCCCAAATATAATGGGGCCTCCAAAATTATAATGTAAATTACTAAAATAAGAAATATAAAATATAGAAAATATTTTTTGTTCGTTCAATTGGGCGTGCCGGAGTGGTTATCGAACATGACTAGAAATTGTGTGGGCTTTGCCTGCGTGAGTTCGAATCCTGTCAACACGAGTCTCTTCCACTTTCTCAAGCTACTATCCTTCACTCCCTATAACTATTTAATTATAATTAAAGAGGAGTCTTTTCCACTTCCTCAGCTGTCTTTTCCACTCTCCCTAACTATTTAATTATAATTAGAGAACTGACGACAGGAACTGCAACTACTCTATAGAAAAAAATACGTTAGTAAAACTTGAATACAAAAACATGACTAAAAATTTTACATCTCAAAAAACTAGAAGAATAGTTTTTCAATAAAATATTGATTAAATAACATATTAGTTAAAATTAATTACTTTTTTAAAGTATATTTAAAAGGGCCCATTTGAAATTTTCGCCTAAGACCTCCCTAAAAATTGAGCCGCTCCTGATAATATCTAAAGTCAATTCCTATGAGTCCAAGACAAGTGCAATATTTCTTCTCCAACTGGGAAAAATGCATATATCTTTGAAATGGAATCCAAGCGAACACGTGTTCAATAAAGAAAAGAGGATGACTCTTTGAAAGGGCTTATTTTCTAAATTATTATATCTTGAAACATATGTTTGCTCTGAGTTGAGGTGTCACTGCTCTCTTAGGCAATAGTTAAATATTCCAGGGTCTATGCTTCAAAACCACGGCGTCGCCCTACATAATAAGGGTTCGGTTCATGTGTGTGAGCCACACACACATATTATAAGAGCACCAATCCTGTATTGACACGTGAGATTGGCCCTCTTATAATATTGTAAGAGGTCTAAAGAATTTAATGCTTTGTCCCTTTGAAACCAGACATCTTATCCACGTGTCAATACAAGATTGACCATCTTATAATATGTGTGTGTGGCTCACACACATGAACCGAACCCACATAATAAACCCCCAAACAGATCGCCGTCAATTATGAGACGGCCGTCAACGGAATGGCTCCTTTCTCTCCGCTGAGACATTTCTATCCCCAGCCTCGCGCCAAGCCCACAAGCGGCCCATCTCGATCCAACGGTCGGGATTTCGCCTTCGCCTCCTGCGCTTATATAAAATCCCCAAACCCCTCGATTTTATGGCCTCTAGATCTCATCCCCCGCACTAATCTCACTGTGGAAATTTCTTCGGAGCTCACAGCGAGAGATTCAACGATTTCTCGAGCGATGGCGGAGCACGCGGAGGAATCGAAGGGCGAGTCTCTGATAGAGAAGATCGAGGAGAAGTTCCACCACGATTCGTCGTCGTCGTCGGACTCGGACAACGAGAAGCCCAAGAAATCGGAGGCGGCCTCGTCCTCGTCGATCAAGGACAAGGTCTGGCGCCTTTTCGGCAGGGAGAAGCCAGTCCACCATGTCTTAGGTGGCGGCAAGCGTACGGATCCGATCAAAACCCTTACTCTCTGTTTCTTTATTACTGAATTTTTTTTTCTTTAGCTCTTAAAATGTCATGTTTGACCGGATCGGGGGAGATTTGATTGATTCAGTTCTTGTGAGCTGAGATCTGTGAGCTGAGATCTGTGAGCGTAGTTGATAATTTGTTTTTTTTAATTGGATTTGAGTCTGAAAGCCGAATTTTTTTGCCTTTTCTTTTGAGATTTTTTAAAAATAATTTATTATGGAGAGATAAAGCTTATTTTTCACTAGGTCATGGAAACCCTAATTTCGTTATGACGTTGCTGATTGATTGTGATTGATGTTTTTTACCGGATTATGTAAGAACTATCATTTGGTGAAAAGTGGGAATCATTTCTAATCTTCTCGCCTAAGGAATCCCTATTTGCTATCATATTTCTTTTACGTGATGATTTATATATCTATTTTATTATCTGCTGAAATTTATCAAATATCAAAAGGGAAATACAAATAATATTGTTATTATTAATATGATGTGAAATCGTAAATTTCATCCATCTTTCAGTCACACTTGTGCTGGTTGTCTGTGGAGTGCTGATGATTATGTCCTGCATGTAAATCCAGTAGTTACTAGAATTCTCTCTCATTGTCTAAGCCTCAAATTAGCTGTAGATTTGAATTAGATAGTGTAGTATGGACTGGCTATGGATCTTGACCAATTTTAACAGTGAACTGTTAATTACTTCTGAAGCTTATTTTTTTTTGCCCCTTTGTTTGTTCAGCTGCTGATGTTTTCCTATGGAGGAACAAGAAGGTCTCAGCTGGTGTCCTTGGTGGGGCCACTGCTATATGGGTCTTGTTCGAACTGCTCGAATACCACTTGCTCAGTCTGGTCTGCCACTGCCTCATTCTCTCACTTGCAGTGCTCTTCCTCTGGTCAAATGCCACCACCTTCATCAACAAGTGACATCTCTTCTCTTTTACTCTTCCATTCGGTTGTGTTAAGAGTCTAGTCATATACTTATTAGTTTACGTCATGTTTGTCAGGTCTTCACCTCACATTCCTGAGGTGATCATCCCTGAAGATCTGACTGTTCAGATTGCTCTCTCCCTGAGATATGAGATTAATAGGGGTTTTGCTGTTCTGAGGGAAATTGCTTCTGGCCGTGATCTGAAAAAGTTCCTAATTGTATGCTGTTTTCTGTTCCCTGCATTTATTTTAAATAGTCTTTGTGCATTTTTGTGCCCTGAGATCTTGGTTCTTTTCTTGTACTGAAGATATTCGGATTTCTCAGGTGATTGCTGGGTTATGGCTATTTTCTATTATTGGAAGCTGCTGCAACTTCTTGACCCTGTTTTACATAAGTAATGCTCTTTGACCTCTTGTTTACGTGTTCATATCAGTGTTTTCAGTTCCCTATTTCTTTTTGTTTAACTGTTTTACTGCTCTGGAAAACAGCCTTTGTTTTGTTGCACACGGTGCCTGTCCTGTATGAGAAGTATGAGGACCAAGTTGACTCCTTTGCGGAGAAGGCAACTGCTGAGTTCAAGAAGCACTATGCAGTGTTCCATGCCAAGTGTTTAAGCAAGATCCCAAGGGCACCGTTGAAGGATAAGAAGCTGCACTAAGAAGAGAGAAGGTACTTTGTGGTTGTATCAGGTTCCGATGGTTATTGACTTGAAGTGTTATTGTCACTGTTTTGTTGTATTTTCCCTTCATTGTTATATTAAGCAACTGGTCTGTCTGTTTGGATAACTCTAGTATGTTTAGTGGGTACGATTCCAAGATTTTGTGACATGGATCGTATTGTAGCTTATGTTCTATGTGGGCTGTGTCTAGCTGATGGTGATTTATACTGTCATCTTTATGTTGCCATTTTCACTTATCTCATTTAAAAGGCAGTTGATTAAGTTTCACAGATTGTAGCTCCATTTTTCATGAATCATCTTTCGTTTCATGCAACATAAACTGAAGGTAAGTAGTCATGCAGTGCCATTTTTTTTCTTAGGCTGCAAGGGGACCGGCAATTTTTGGGAACTCTATTAGTGGTTATGAGTAATTTTGGTTGTTTTGAGGAAAATGCTAAGGCAGGCTTGGTGTACCTGTCTGGCTTAGCACACAAAATTACTCAAACCTGGTGGAAGGCCTTCTAGGTTCCGTGTAAGCCCCTTCAATTTGCATCCTAAACTACCTACAGGGACATTATCATATTTTTGTTTGTTTTCTTTTTTGCTTAGTTATTTGGGAACCCTATGTTAGCTGACTTGCTGAGAAAGTTGACATGTTTCAATTACTGAATAAGATACTTCTAATTTGGTTATAACATAGTATGCCCTGCACTTATTCATTTATCTGCTATTGGTTATATGATGGAACTTTTATTTTGCATTTAATAATGTGTATCATTTATAAGATCTATATGAAAGTATATTCCACACCTGGCTACAAGGAAACGTTTTGCCTCCAGGTATCACTTAAGCTGATGATAGGTACTTAAATTTTGTTATGGTATTGTTGAAACTAGGTATTATTTATTCGTCAAGACAAAACTGGGAGGGTTAGGACCTTATAAGTAGTCTAAGCCTATTTAGAGCCTCGTGGATTTGGAGGCCATTTCTGGCCTTGTACTGTTTGCCCAGGATCAGGATGTCTTTATGGTAGTCGTGAGACACCAGTTTTTATTTTTGTCATGGAACAACGCCTGTTAGCTTTGACGTAAATGATGATTTGTTAACAGGAACACGAGCATATTCTATACTGACAGGTCTATGAATATCTAGTGTTGTCCATGCAATTTTCCAAATTTATGGCACACAGACACATTTTTGTATATATCTATCTGTGAATAATTATCATGCAACATTTCTGCATTAGTGTAAGAACCTTAAAAGCTAATAATGCACAAATTAATTGATATATTGTGTACTCAGTAAATTCCTTCTTTTTTTGCATGCAATAAAAAAGCCTTGATGTTTAGAAGCATAAAAACTAGTAGGCATGTGGTTGGGCGCTTATAGAAGATTAGGTGGAAATGATGGTTATGGTTTGATATCCATATGGTTTGTTGTTGAAGGTTGAAACAACAAACAGTGTTATCCTCTTTTGTGTGCGCGCGTTTGGTGTATGTTTCTTTTCGGCTTGTCACCATCCTGGAATTTGCAACTTGTTACTTAGTTGATCACGTTTTGCTGCCATGTCATCGCTTGATTACACTACTACCACTTCCATATGAATTTTGTAGCACTGTATCTTGCTTGACCCCTCAATTATTTTTCTAGTTGTGGTTTCAAATTATTGTTTGTTGTAGTATTGGAAATCAACTTCGTATGTTCCGCACATGAAAATGTTAGATTGTTAAAGTAGTTAGTATGTTATATTTTTATGCACCTGAGGACCTGTCACTGACATCCATTAATTTTATCTGCAAGGTATTCTGGTCAAGCTAGAGTGAGTTAATTTAATCTCTCATCTCTAATATTACCTCTAATAATTGATCTCACTATTTTCTTTGTAGACTGTAGGTTTGTTGTAGAAATTGGTTACAGTTTTGATGTAGAAATTTGATTCGCGACACCCACAGCTGGTATCCAGTTCCTCACTCTCCTTCCCTTCTGCATATGCACACCCCTTCTTCCACAATGCATTCGTGCAACGGTGCAACCACACATGGTCCTTGCATTTGAACACTGCCAAAAAAATGTGAGCTTATGTTTTCTGCTCAGAGAAGTTACCGAGACTGTCGATTTCCAACCTATACTTAGTTGAGGCACATTTTATTAGTTTTTCTGTAAAAAAATATCCACTCTATAGTGCTTATGGTATGTGCTTCAAGTTCATCCAATCTTCATACTGGTTTTAGATAGGAATAGATGTAATGATATATTTAAGTTCATCCAATCTGTTCTCTCATCATTGTTAAAGATTCCTGGGGCCTTGAGGTGAGTAATTTTGGGTTCTCTACATGGTAGGGCACTGGGCAGGATAAGCTTTAAGATCCATAATTTCTAAGACCCATTCGGCCTTTCTAAATTTTGGTGAACAATATCGGTGAACACAGTTCTGAGGTTATTACTTTGGTCTTTCAGAATTAGTGTCGAAAATCTATTGTTTGTTGTGGTGGTGTTGGTTAAGGTGCTTACTGTATCAGGGATTTCACTTGAAAAATAATAGCTCTATTAAGTGCTATTTCCGTTTCCTGCTTAGTACTTTTGAAACTTGCAATGTGATATGGGCAAATGACTGTAGGGTTTATTAATATATAAGAGGTTGATTTGGTCAATGGAGTTTGAAGATCATCCTTATAGGCGGGCTTCTTAGTTCCAATACCTTGTTCATTATATATGGTTTACATGATTTTGAGAAGCTGTAAAAAAATGCACAATAACTATATGGCATTTCATGAGCGTTTAGGCCTGGCTTACATGGTGATTGAAAAAGTATTTGAGGTTACGATGCTTGCTTGAATTTATTGAAACTATCTCTCGGGCTTTAAAGCAGATGGTCATTAGGGTGGCGAATATCTTTATTCGCGTGTTGCGCATTACCACTTCATTTGGGTACCAGCGCCTCTATTTGCTGGAGCAGTAGCACCTTGCTTGTTTGAACTTACCATCACAAGTATTTCTGTAATATTGCGCTTCTTCTTTCGTAGAATTCCCCTACATGTCAACCTATTCTTTGTTCTTTTTTCCACGAATTCTTTGTGGTAGGTAGTTTTGCCTGTCTGTGTTTGGACTGGATCTCACATTGCCTGAAATCTCCAGCATGTGTTTAATTGCCTTGTTTAGAACTTCCAGTCTCGTTATTCGACTAGAGAAAGTGTCAAAATATCAGGTGCTATACTTGTCTAGCAAGTCATTTCCAGAAACCATGTCGCATTATGTGCTGTAGAAGAGAAGTGTCTAGCGAGTCAATTATCAACTTCGGTGATTCGTAGTCTTTGAAGGGTTATGCAAGTGTTGTCTATGAAGTTCCATGTAGTCTTTGAAATCTTTTGAATACTTGGCTATTTGATTCTCTAATGCTAGGACCTGTTTGGCTTATGCGAACTTTTATGATGCTGTTTTTTGCTGGATACTTTACATGCGACCGAGTGCTCGACTGTAATCTACTTGCAGTTTTTTTTGCTGTTTTTGTTCTTGTTTTGATTGCTATTGTCTGCTGTGGTTGCCTTCATTACTTCTTCGCTGTTGCTTCTTTGTGTAAGTTGCGTAGCGCCGGTGTGTTGGGTAAACAAAGTTATTTAATTCTATCTGTGTATGGTTATATTTGGGCAACGTATTGATTGAAAATATTGTGCCCACTGTTTGAAAACTAAACGAGACAGGCAGACACAATAGGCACACCCTGTGAATGGATATCATTGATGTCTTTGTGTGAGCTTCACTTATTTTAACAATAGGTTATGATAGTAATAGGTCGTTAAGTGAATATACATGCACGCATATTTATGTGTGTGGGTGAATATAGATGTGGTTATGTCCCTAGATCTGTTATAAGATATTAGTATGTTTATAGATACCAAGCATATGATGAATGTGGACAGTGAATATAAAAGTTCATTACTATTACCCGACAGACTAAAGATCAAATTAGGAATTGTGGTTGCCATTTCAAGTAATATATATATATATATATATATATATATATATATATATATATATATATATATATATGCATGTTTGTGCAATGTATTTGCAGTTCAAGTCTTTGGTAAGGGAGTCACAAAGATGCACTGGAATTGAACTGGGCTGTCGGTTCCAAACTGAATCAGAACCAGGCCCTGGCTGGTGCGCTTCCGGTTTCATTTTTAAGAACCGAAACCGGTTCATCTAGCCCTGTCTCCTCCTTGTTCCCCACAACTACCCCTCCAAGCCTCCTCCCTCTGCTGGTTTTCTACCAGTTTCGGAACCTGAGCCGCGACAGGTGCAATTCTGGCCTCTCGGAACCGCCGGTTTCGGAATCAGGATCAGGTCTAGATGCATGTACCTTTTCATTGTGTAATTTAAACATTTAGTATATACGCTTGTATGTGTTTGGGAGTTCTGAAGGATCGTCCATGTGATCGACAAGGAAAAGGGAATCCTATAGTATTTTATTGTGGTTTGCCTTTTGGAGTTGTTGGGCACATTTCCACGTTCGTCATGCACAGAGAGATTGGCGAGGACACTATGGGCCTATTTGTTTCGTTGCAAAACGTCGCAAGTCGTAAGTCGTAAAATGAGAATGGAAAAAATGAACTGTAGCAGAGAAAATATATTGTGTTTTACGGTGTTTGGTTGATAAAGTGGAGTGTAAATGGAAAAGTATATTATATTTACGGTGTTTGGTTGATAAAGTGAAAGTATAAATGATAAAGTATATTGTGTTTTACGGTGTTTGGTTGGTAATGTAAAAGTGTAAGTGGAAAAGTTGACCACAAAATTAACTGTAGCAGTAATTTAAATATTATAAATACTATTAAATTAAATCTACTGTTACAAATTAAATTGTATTAATAAATTTGAGATAAAAAATTAATAATCTTAATATTTTATTTATAACAATAATATTAATAAAATATTAGTAAAATTAGTAAAATATTACTACAATATTAACTAAATAAGTAATTATAAAATTTTAAGAAAATCTAAAGAAACTGAATAAAATTTTAAGGATACTAATAAAACATAAATATTAAAAAAATCTTAAGAAAATTAATAAAATATAGTTATAATATTATAATATTATAAAATACTTATGATTATTATAATATTAATTTTATGATAATAATATCGTAATATTATAAAAAATATAAAATTAACAAAGTAAAATATAATTATAAATTTAATAATGAAATATTATTATGATATTATTATAATGAATTATTACAATATTAACATAATAAAATATTAATATAATTTTAAAGTATATTATAATATTAATAAAGTAATTATTTATATTAAGAAATAAATAAATTAAATATATAATAATTTTATATTAAAACACATTATTGTTATATTAATAAAATATTAAGAAATTGGTGTAAATATTAATAAATAATAAAGTATTAAATAACAATATTAAATTATATATAAATTAAAATAATAAAATAGTAAATATTAAAACAATCTTAAAAATAATAAAAACTAAAAAATACCAGTATAAAATAATTCGGTAAGAAATTAAACACTATTAAAAATATTAAATATATTAAATATTTAATAATATTAAATTATATATTGATTATCAAGTAACTGCTTTGGCACTACAAATGTATTACAAGTAGAATTTACATGACCACAAATTAACTGTAGCAGTTGCAAGTGGGAAAATTTGAGTGTAAAAGTGAGATTTATATGACCACAAATTTAACTGTAGCAACTGCAAGTGGGAAATGAGAGTTGTATTTTGCGAAATATTTTGCAACGAAACAAACAGCTGAAAATGGAAAAGAGTTTTACGACTTGCGGTTTTGCGGCGTTTTGCGGGGAAACAAACAGGCCCTATGACTGTAAAATATTTATTACCCTGTGACATTTTAATTTTGGAGTAGTATAGAAGCAACTTTTGATCTTGCGACGGCAATGGTGTGGTTATATGATCTAAAGAGGCACAAACCTTTTTTCATCTAACCCTCAAAATTCTATCTACATTCGTTGATGCAGGAGAGCATAGACGCAGACCAAGACTCATTAAAAGCCCATGCTTTTTCCCCAATTGACTGCCCAATCGACCTAGCAATATGGAGAAAAGACCCAGCCAAAACACAGTCGACCGCGCCAAAGCCGAGTTGAGATCTTTCAGTCGATCGACCATCCAATCGACTGATCCGCAACTGAAAGTCAAGGCCTTATAGTTAGTCGACTGCCCGGCCCGACTCAAACAGAGACCAAAAGACTTTACAATCGGTCGACCGCCAGTCGACCGTCCTACGCGTATCAGCTATATCTGAACCTGTTTAGGATTCTATTTAGTTTGTATTTGTTTTCTGTTTCTTTATTTTGAATTTTCTTTTCTTTATTTTAATTTAGTTTTTCTAGATAGAATATGACTCTTGTGAGTCTATAAATAAGCCCTTATACTCTTTATTTTTGGCATCCGATTTTCAATTAATAGAATTTGGAGTTTTCCTCATATTTGCTCGTGGATTTGAATTGTTCTTTTGGCTCGTGGAGTCGGATCGTTTTGCTCGTGGAGTCAAGTAGTTATCCCTATTTGGAGATTTCTTCAGAGTTCGTTAGCGTTAGAACGAGATCTAGCTCGAGTCGTTCATCTTCTTTGCTTCTCCGTCTGCATCAAGTGGTATCAGAGCTTCGACAAAACGCTTCGACGATGGCCAATGACGATAACAAGCAATCCAGCCTCTCCACAAGAGTAGACATTGTTGAAGGAAGACTTGATACTCTTGAATCAATCATGGTCGATATGGTCCTGGAACTCAAGAAGATCTTCCCTCAAGCTTAATGATCAAAACCTAACCGATGGTACACACGGAAGCGGGTTGGATCTCTAACAAACAACCGTCCGCCACCACCTCCACCTTCATCAGGTAATCATCATCCACCACTTTCACTTCCCTCAAATAATTCTCATCTACAAACCCCACCACTAAACTAACCACCACCAATTCAACCACCGCTGCTACTGTCAACCTTATATCAACCACCCTCATATCCACCATACCCAATCAACCGATCTCATATCATCCATATCAATATCCTACACCACCCAGCTATCCTCCATGAATACCCAAATTGACAACTTCTCCGATCAGGAGTTCAACAACCCCGCTTATCACTATGATGATTTTGGAGACG
>JAVJIF010010914.1:0-127923 GCA_038442645.1 Agave tequilana | reverse complement strand
TTCCATCTAGCTCCACTCCTGTTCCATCCAGCCCCAATGAAACTGAAGCTGAAAAGTCAGCAGGTCAGATGCACCAGCCTATAGCTCCATTTCCAAATAGGCTTAGAAGCAACAACAATGCACATATGGAGAAATTATTAGAGGTGTTCAATCAAGTTAGGCTCAACATTCCACTTCTTGATGCAATCCAACAGGTCCCTAGTTATGCCAAATTCCTTAAGGACATGTACACTAAGAAAAGAAAGACTAATGTGCCTAAGAAGTTTTTCTAGCCACCAACATTAGTGAGCTATTGTCCAACCAGATCCCTATTAAGTATAAGGACCCTGGTTGCCCCACCATCTCTTGCACCATAGGTCGAGCCGAAATCAATCGAGCACTCCTCGATTTAGGAGCTAGCATCAATTTGCTCCCTTTCTCCGTATATCAACAACTTGGATTAGGTGAACTCAACCCGACCCAAGTCACTATTCAGTTGGCTGACCGCTCAATCAAAGTTCCTAAGGGAGAGATCAATGATGTTCTCATACGGGTGGGAGAATTCATTTACCCAGTCGATTTCATTGTCTTAGAGACACAACCTGTGTCTAATCCTAGGTCCCAAACTCCCGTCATCTTAGGAAGACCGTTCCTAGCAACCGCAAATGCAATCATAAATTGTAGAAACGGATCCATGAGACTGACTTTTGGGGATATGACCAAGGAAGTCAATGTTTTCAACCTAGGTAAGCATCCCTACGATGTGACCGACCAACCCTTTGAGGTTAACTTCATTGAGAACATGACGAGTGAGCATAATGAGGAGATCATACTTGAGTCAGAGGAAGAGGAAGATTTAGAAGCAAGTGATCTCAGCCTTGATGAGATTGAATGGGAATCAAATCCGAGTTCTATAGAGATGGAAGATTCTAGCTTAACTCCTCCACCCATCGAGCCAACTCCTTCTTTGGAGTTAAAAACCTTGCTGAAACATCTTAAGTATGCCTACCTAGGTGAACAAGAGACGTTACCGGTCATAGTTGCATCTAATTTGACCAACAGGCAAGAGGAGGACCTATTGGCAACCCTTAGGAGACATAGGGAAGCCATTGGTTGGACTATGGCAGATATCAAGGGACTGAGCCCTACGATAGTCCAGCATCGTATCCATCTAGAGGAAGGGGTTAGACTGAAGAGGGATCCACAGCGTAGGCTAAACCCACTCATGCAGGAGGCTGTACACGCCGAAATAGTGAAACTGTTAGATAATGGGATCATTTATCCCATTTCCGATAGCGAATGGGTTAGCCCAATGCATGTGGTCCCTAAGAAATCTAGCTTTACTGTGGTAGAGAACGACAAGCATGAGTTAGTGCAAACACGATTGCCTACCAAGGTAAGAGTATGCATAGACTACCGCAAGTTGAACGCAGCCACTAGGAAAGATCATTTTCCCCTCCCGTTCATTGACCAAATGTTGGAAAGATTAGCAGGTCATGAGTATTACTGCTTTTGGACGGTTATTCAGGGTATAACCAAATTCCTATAGCCCGGAGGATCAAGAGAAGACAACGTTCACGTGTCCATTTGGGACATTTGCCTACCGTCGAATGCCTTTCGGCCTATGCAATGCCCCCGCCACATTCCAACGTTGTATGTTAAGCTTGTTTTCTGATATGGTCGAGCGTTTCCTAGAAATTTTCATGGACGACTTCTCCGTCTATGGAAATTCATTTGACCAGTGTCTCCATCACTTGGAGCTAGTGCTGAGTAGGTGCACCGAAAAGAACTTGACCCTCAATTGGGAAAAGTGTCACTTCATGGTGCAACATGGGATTGTCCTAGGTCACGAGATATCTAGGGAAGGGATTAAGGTAGACAAGGCCAAGGTGGAGATCATAGCGAAACTTCCACTTCCGCGATGCGTGAAGGACATTCGGTCTTTCTTAGGACACGCCGGATTTTATCGTAGGTTCATTAAGGACTTTAGCAAAATTGCTAGACCCTTTACAAACCTTCTAACTAAAGACGTGTCCTTCATCTTTGATGATAGGTGCCATAGTGCATGGGAAAAATTGAAAATGGAACTTATCTCTGCTCCTATCATCTCACCTCCGGACTGGTCCAAGCCTTTTGAGATCATGTGCGATGCCTCAGATTGTGCGATAGGTGCTGTCTTAGGACAGCGTAAGGACAGCAAGCAGCACGTGATCTATTATTCGAGTAGGACGCTCAATGATGCCCAAATGAACTATACTACAACCGAGAAGGAATTCTTGGCAGTAGTGTTCGCTTTGGAGAAATTCCGCCCATACCTACTTGGACCAAGACCACGATTTTCACAGACCATTCTGCTCTTCGATACCTTATGCTTAAAAAAGATGCGAAGGCCCGACTCATTCGTTGGATCCTTCTCCTTCAAGAATTTGATCTCGAAATTCGAGATAAAAAAGGTGTCGAAAATGTTGTAGCTGACCATCTCTCTCGTGTGCCAAACGCACCTTCTGACGAGCTGCCCATCAATGACAATTTTCCCGATGAGCAACTTCTAGCCATCTCTAAGGAGCCATGGTTTGCTGACATAGTAAATTACTTAGTCACAAACCAACACCACCTAGTTGGTCTAAACAAGATAGATACCTATTCTTGTCTCAAGTTCGGTATTACATGTGGGAAGATCCTTATCTTTTCAAATATTGTAGCGACCAAATCATTAGGAGATGTGTCTCCGACGAGGAGACTAGAAGCGTGCTAGCTTTTTGTCATGAGTTTGCTTGCGGTGGACATTTTGGTCCCCGCAAAACTGCCGAGAAAATTCTGCAAAGTGGCTTTTATTGGCCAACTGTATTTAGAGACGCATTTGAGTATTGCAAAACTTGCATAAGATGTCAAATGATAGGAAGAATTTCCAAACGAAATATGATGCCCCTAAATCCCATTCTAGAAGTAGAACTTTTCGACGTATGGGGCATTGATTTTATGGGACCCTTCCCTAATTCGTTTGGGCACCAATACATCTTGTTGGCCGTAGACTACGTGTCAAAGTGGGTAGAAGCTGTCCCTTGCAAGACAAATGACAACAAAGTTGTTGTCAAATTCTTGAAAGATAATATCATCTCACGCTTTGGAATCCCTCGAGCCATCATTAGCGACAATGGCACACATTTTTGCAATAGAACTTTTGAAGCTCTTATGCGAAAATATGCCATTACTCACAAGTTGTCTACGCCTTACCATCCTCAAACTAGCGGGCAGGTAGAAGTTTCTAATAGGCAAGTCAAGCTCATTTTGGAGAAGACTGTGAATCAGAATAGGAAGGACTGGTCCACCAAACTGGTGGATGCTCTATGGGCATATAGGACTGCCTTTAAGATGATTCTAGGAATGACTTTTGGTAACGAAAAAGACTATACAAACATTCAATCCTTACCTAAAATAAATAACAATTGACTTTATTAGGACTAAGTTTAAAGAATGAATAAAAATGAGGATCCTAAAACTTATAGACTACTTAGTCTCTTCAATAATAATTCAAATATTTTCCTTTTTATGGATTTTGTGGGTGTAATCCGCTGAAAACCCTCACGAGACAACACTCGTCCTCTAGGGTAACCTAGAGGTTTAACGGCTTGTTGCACATGTTAAGTGCAACCGTGATTCCTACGAAAGTGAGTTAGTTAGATTAGATTTTCTTTTTCTTTTTGATTTTTACTCAAGAACGAGCAAAAAGATAAGTGTGGGGGTGTGATAGGTAGTAAAAAATGCATAATTGTCATCATATTTACCATCACATTTGCACATTTATTCATATTATAATGCACATTTATTAATATTTTGTTATTTAATGTGTGCAGGCCTCGAATTATTATTTTAATAATAAATAAAGCTTAAAGAGCCCAAAAGCCCAGATCCAAGCCCATGTTTGAAGCCCAGGTGCAAAAGCGCAATTACAAGAAGTCAAAATGCAAATACAAGGGCTAAAAGTTGCAAATATCAAAGATAAGGGAAGGATAGACTTCTATCCAACCCTAAACACTTGCAGGATGAGGATAAAAGCCCAAGATAAGAAGGAAATTCGTGGATAGAAGATTTGGGATATTTGAGATCAAGGTAACTTGATTTCTAAGTTATCTCGAAATCCCAATATGAAGAGCCAGGATTGCACTTCCAGAAGCAGGCGCCCAAATGAATGGACCAGGAGAGGCCACGCGCCAAAGCGCGTGGCCAGACGTCACCAAACTGCCGCAGAAACGCGGCAAAAGCCGCAATTCTGCGGCAGTGTAGATGAGACAAGGCAACAGCTTTTTGGCGCGATCTTATCCGTGACTCCACCGCCTTCTGCACCTATAAATATCCCTGCAGGCACAGCAGAGAGGGCATCCAGAGACGTATTAGGGTTTCTTCTAGCTATTTTCTTTAAATTTCTGCCAGTTTGTATCTCTTGTTCATGTACGTTGTGGAGAAGAAGAAGCTTTTGTAACTGGAGATTATTCTGCAATAAAGGTCACTTTTTGCTTTCATTTAATTTTCAGCTATTTTATTTTATTTCTGTGATCTCTCTGGTTTGATTTCTAATTATCGATCTTCTGATTTGTTTTCTTTCTTTCTTTCTCTAATCTCTCTTATTAAACAATAAAAAAAATAAATAAATTGAAAAGATAAAAAAAATTATGATGAACTAATTCTCTCTAGTGGTTTGCTGAATTTCTTAAAGCAACCCTAGAGCAGTTAAGCATTGGTCGGATGGATGATAATTTTTGAAACCCTAGGTTTAAAGTAGAATGCTTGAAGATTAAACGATAATTGGTGTTCTAATCTAATATCACAACATTAATTAATTCTTCACATTTTATATCTAAGAACTTTGACAACGCAACCTCAAGGTAAAACTTCTTTTGTGTTGTGCTTAGATGTTAGGATAAAAAGTGTTGGATTTTTAGGAGTGATGTTGGTAAGATTCTAAATCTCTTCTCTTGCTTGCATGTCTTCCAAAAAAACCTAGGATAAAAATCCATGTATTCCAATATGATGATCAAGAGTCTTAATATGCAATAGGGTTGTGGTAGAAGATCAGCAAAACCACGTCTTTAATATCATATTTTTATATCAAATCTAATCTCTTTTCTCTATTTTTGAAGATACAGAGGAATCGGGTCGAAAAGCTTGCATCGCATCCTTCCCTGAGGATCACGACCCGCTTGAGCCCTTGCTACAGCAGATTCGCATTGAGACTAAGAAATCTGAACTTTAATTCTTTTTATTCTTAAAATCTCAATCAGCAGCAGAGCTAAGGGATCGTCCCTAAGTGTTGACAGCGGTGCTTATGCAGCTTCAGCACCCAAAGACATTCCCAAAGTTCCTAGCCGCGAACCTAGGGTTAAAGCACTATTTAGTGCTAATTATCTCCGCAGTGAGGAAAAGAGCAGGGCATCACCCTATCTGCGATCCAACAGAGACTCTGTGCTAAATCGTTTAGGCCCAACTAGATCTGACTTGCGAGAATTCTTGACAAGCAAACGGAAGTCAGAATCTTTCCAAACTTCTCCCTCCTATTGTCAACAAGTGGGATGTCAGTCGGTGACACTCCACTCGGTCCATTGCCGGCTAGGACCAATCCCCGCCACTCCTCCAGGCCGACGATCAGTTTTTGATCGACTCTCGGTGCAAGCTCCGGTGAAACATCGCAAAGGGGCGTACAGCGAGATCTGCCCTCTGCATCCGTTAACATGATCGGAGGAGGACGAGAGCTGCGTAGGGGCAGACGAGCGTCCCATGACACTCCCTACAGCTCCCCAGATCCAGATTATAGCCCAGGCCTGGGCGAAGTCTTGGTACATGAAGAAGGTGTCTTCCGGAATACCAGATCTAGGGTTGCAATCCCTTACAATTATGAACAGCCATCTTCCTCAACTGCAGTAACCTCACCAGAACCAATGAGAGGATTAGTCCAATGGTCTGATGAAGAGGACGAAGACAGTGGGTATGCCTCTTCGGCGACAGTCAGCTCAGTGCGAACGGATAGGGTATCAGTCAATATGGCTGATAACGGTAACGATGATCTTCGTCGACGATTGGAAGCTCAGGAGCAAACTTCCAAGACCCAGCAAGAAGCTTTAGACAGCATCCAACAGATGCTCGCTCAACTCCTCAATAACCGGAATAACAATGATACTGGGAGTAACCACGATGAGGAAGAACATCTTAGCAATGAACAGCCAAGGACGGAGAAGTCAAAGGAGGGTTCTTCTTTGGACGCTGAAGTCTTTAAAGGCATCCAAGCACAAATCGCATCCCTAGATCAGAGGGATGAACTAAAGAAAGTAGGGGCAGTCCGTCTTTACCTGCTGGAATGGGATTCAGTATCATACCCACCAAATTTTAAACCACCAACGTTACATACGTACGATGGTAAGAGCTCGCTAAACCAGCACATCTACTATTTCTGGTCTCAGACCGGTAATGTTATAGACAATGATGCTATCATGGCTAGGCTATTCATTGGCACCTTAAAGGGGGTAGCATTTGACTGGTTCCGAAGTCTCCCTCCGGGCTCTGTCAATTCCTGGATCGACCTGGAAACCCGATTTCTTTCTCGTTTCTATGAGGATGATACTGAGGTAACCATGGACAAACTCCTCTCTACCGTAAAAAAAAAGGGCAAATCTGTCCGTGACTACATTGAGCGGTTCAAAAACTTATCTCTGATGTGCCCAGCAGGGATGCCATTACTCATGCTCTTACAAACATGCAGGCACAACTTCTTAGACCAAGTAGAAATTCACATGGGAGCTGTCAAAGCCCATACTTGGAAGGAACTGGTCGAGCAAGCTGAGATAGCCGAAAAGTCAACTTAAAAGTTCGAACCATCCACCCCTAAAGGTAAATGGGGTATGAATAAAGGACGTGGCGATATGGTGCAGTCTTCTCAAGCCAAAGGGAAAGAGACTATGTCCGTCGAATTATCAGGGGATGTTCAGTCGAAGGCCAAGAAGAGCGGCTTCAATAATCAAGAGTCTAAGTTTCCTCCGAAATAATACGCCTTCAAAGACGATCAGGTGGTCACAATATTCCATTTACTCCACAAAGGGAATAAATTGAAGCTGCCGGATGCTCGACGTCCCAATGAAATAGGACGCACGAACGATCCCAAATACTGTCTCTTTCATAGGATGATTCATCATCCTACCAACATGTGCTTCGTCCTCAAGGACAGAATTCAAGCTTTGGTCGATGCCGGAGTCCTGACGTTGAAGTCAGAGCAAAAGAAAGTCACTGCAAACATGGTGACCCTCGAGTTCGGCAAAACCTCAAAGGTCACAGTTCCTGACGGGACTTATCCAATCCCTGCACCACGGCTGGAAGTCACATATCTTGCAGCTAAAACTCAAGATAATAAGGGTTTTGTTCCCTTAACATTGGAGACAGGGGAAATCATGTGATACACTCAACCCTTGCCTAGGACGAACAATGGGATTCAAAGAAGTCCAAGTCAAAGGGCAAATCTTGCAACGTCATCTCCATCCTGCCAGACGATGACAATCTTACATCTTCTCTCAGCGATTCCGAAGGAGAAAAGTACGCTTGCACAACGCAGGCTGAGGTACCTCAGCCAACGGGTACTCGATCCGGAAAATCATACTTAAAACAGTATGAGAAAGCTACTGACGAGACACAACAGCAGACGACGTCAGTACAAGTATCAGCACCCGCTTCAGTTCCAACGAAGGGAAAGGAGAAGCCAAAGGAAGTCCGATTCGACCATGTCCTGAAGAAGCCTTCAGGCCCAGGGCTTGACACGCCCTTTTGTTTTGATATATTGGCCCAGCTGGCTAATATCCCGGCTCGTATTACCATACACGAGCTCCTTTGTCTCTCAAAAGAGACAAGAGAAGCACTCAGAGATGCACTGGCTAATTCAGAGTCATTCCTGACGTACATGCCAGAAATCCCTAAAGATGACGCCCAGACTTCTTGCCCTGAATGCCATCATGTACAGTCAAAAGTACCCGCTATTACTTTCACAGCGGAAGATATGCTTCTCAAGGATAACAAGCACGATCGACCTTTGTACTACACCGGATACATCGGTTCAACATGCATTGAAAGGGTACAGGTTGATCCGGGGTCTGCACTCAGCATCATCCCCAAAAGGCTCCTCTACTTTCTCGGTATACCACTATATAGGTTGTCCGTAACCGCTACTATAATATATGGTTTTAATGCCGGGAGTAGTCATCCACTTGGGAAAATTCGACTCTGTTACCGAATCGGGAGCCTGAAGTCAGAAGTGACGTGCTATGTCATTGACGCTGACACATCATACAACTTGTTACTAGGACGACCGTGGATCCACGCCAACTGGATCGTTCCCTCCACTCTACACCAGTGCTTCAAATATGTTGAAAATGATGCAACAGTACGAACTATCTTTGCTGAGAAGCAACCATTCAAAGGGGTGAAAATTACTTCACTGACGCTCTCCTATATCAAGAGACCAGTGAAACATCGAAAGAATCATTGCCGGACGATGATGATAGTGGCAATGAGGCGGATTCAGAATCTGAAACAGACATGCAAGCCATTTTGATTGGTGAACCGATTATAGCATGTCTTAATAATCCCCAATATAACACTCCTTCTAAAGATGAGGGTGAATGGGTAATTAATGATAATATTTCCTTTGATTATCCTGTGAGTGTTGGGTTGTTTGAATCCATTACGGATAGCTCTCTACACATGCCTTTACATAAACCAAGTGCGTCTAATACACCCATGGAATCTATAGAAGGGGCCGTTTTAGTGATCCCTCCATCCAAAGAAGGTCAGTTACCAATAATATTCGGTAAAGCCCAACCACGAGGGTCCATAGCCACAGATTCAAGTTTAGACTCAGACACCCCACAATTTTTTCATTATGCGCGACCAACGCACCATATGATGAAGAAAATGGGGTACAACCTGAAGCATGGGAAGGGCTTGAATTTCGAAAAAGGAAGACGTAGTTTGCTGCGCAACTTTGTGCCGAGAGGGAAACCTGCAAGTTACTATGATAACACACGCAGGGGGTTAGGATACGTTACACCCACACCACCAGCAACGGTGCAGTCCAAGGATGACAAACCAATCCCATCACATTCTGCCTCTTCCTCCGAGTGGGACTCAGATGTCAGCGTGGGAATGATGTTCGAGAATCTCACCGTTAATATGACTTCAACCAGTCAATTGGAGCCAGCAGAAGCTACTGACGAGGAACCATGGGCTCAGCAATTAGATCTCCAATGGGAAAAGCAATTTGAACAGCGTGAACCACCTACTGAAGACAAGGTGATCCAAGTCAATTTGGGTAGTCAAGATCACCCTAAACCCATCCTTATAAGTGAAAGCTTATCACTTATGGAAAAAGAAGAATTAATAATACTCGTAAGAGAGTATATAGATGTTTTTACATGGAACTACGAAGACATGCACGGACTTGACTCACAAGTAGCCATGCATCGTCTGAACATCAGACCTGACGTCAAGCCAGTCAAGTAGCAACAACGTCGGCTTTGTCCAAACATTATGGAGGCTATTGAAGTTGCAGTTCATAAGCTCATTGCATGTGGCTTCATACGGGAGGAATAGCATTCAGATTGGGTTGCTAATATCGTTCCCGTCCTCAAGAAGAATAGGAAAATACGGATCTGCTACCGTGATCTCAATACAGCTTATCCTAAAGATGAATTCCCACTGTCCATCACCGATGTCATGATTGACAATACCTGTGGATTCAAAAGAATGTCTTTCATGGACTGCTTTTCAGGGTATAATCAGATTAAGATGTATCCCGACGACGAGAAGCATACTTCGTTCAGAACACCATCGGGGTATACTATTACACTGTTATGCCCTTCGGACTAAAGAACGCCGGAGCAACCTATCAGCGGGCAATGAACACAATTTTTCGCGATCATCTCTGAAAAACGGTAGGATGCTATGATTGAAGCTTAAACCTGCACACAAATACAGAATTTTAGAACTTTATAATAGAGATGTAGAAGTGCTCAATTCTACTGCAATAGCAAGTGGCTATGCGGGTCGTGATCCACAAGGAGGGTTAGTGATAGAAGCGTTCAAGGTTTGTATTGAAATCTTTGTGAAGAAAAACAAAGGTTCTTCTTTGTTTTAAGAAATGAAAATGAAAAAGAAAGAGTTAGGTTAAAGTTAGAAAGAAAGCGATAGATGGAGAAGATGAAGAAAAATGGAGAATGACTATTTACAAAGAAATGGAAAAGGAGTGATGAAAGAAATCATGTTGGTGATCTAAACTAAGAAATAAAAGAAAAGAAAGAAGATTAAAGAAGTACTTACCTAGTTTGGTTGATGACTTACCTAGAACCCTTGCATGTTCTACCTTGCTTCGGAAGCGTTCAACGCATAAGCCATAGGATCGAGCTCAGTCCCTATTCGCATTATATCATCAAGACGAGCAAGAATGAAGTGATACGAATCTTGAGGAGGAGAACATCACCATGAATTATCTTTGGCACTCACACAGACATTGTTATACTTATGCTTCTGGATTCACTTGCAAGCTCATCAAAATCAAAAGAGGTAAAGTAGAAAGAAGAAAAAGAAAATAAAAGTAAAGAAGAACATAAAATGTATTACCTTTTATTGCTTGAAACGATGGAAGAAAGGAGGAGGGTACATCGGTGTCACTCTCAACATAAGCCTCTCTCTCTTACTTACATGAATCTCAATCTAACCTAAGCTTACATACAAATTAAATTTACATAAAAAGAAAACACAAATCTATACTACAAAATGGAAAACTGGACTAAATCCTATCTCTGCATGGTCGTCCCCTGGAGGCTCTGAAAATCCTAGCATTTATAGGCAAAACCCCACCTACAGGAGAGTAAGAAGATAGGGGGAGCAAACGCTCCCCCTAACTCTCTAACCAAGCCGCAAAAACGCGGGCCAGGTGGCCACACCCTGTTGGTGGAACTTCCCGGCTTCTCGTTCTGGCTTTATCTTCAGTTGGGTTTGTAGTTTAAGTCTGGGATTTTGACGAAATGGCCTTTGATCTTTGCTTCAACCGATCGATTCTGGGAGGATTCTTCTCAATCGGTTTTCAACCTCTCTGATTTTGCCCTGATTCACTGGGTTCGAATTAATTCTGATTTAATTCAGAATTTAGTGGGCTTTGGGCTCATTTCTCTTCACTCTCCTTTAGGAATGGGCCTGCAAATAAATTAAACATTTAATTAAGACAATGAAGAGTTTATTCTATAATAAGTAGGAGAATATGATATTAAATGTACAATATTAATGACCAATCACACCCCCATACCTATCTTTTGCTCGTCCTCGAGTAAAACAGATAAACTATACTAAGGATTATTAGACCACTTTCGCAGGTCACGCGATTGCACTGAGCATGTGCAACAAGCCGTTAAACCTCTAGGTTTCCCCTAGAGGACGAGTTTTGTCTCGTGAGGGTTTTCAGTGGATTACACCTACAAAATCCATAACGAAAGAGAAACAAAGAGTTAGTATTTTTGAAAAGTATTTTGAAAGAGAAAAATATTTGAAATATAACTGTAAGATTTAAGTAATCTATAAGTTATAGAAAAACTGAATTTTTCATTCCTAAACTTAGTCTCTATTCAAAAATTTGTTATCAATCAAACTAAGGAGTCAAATTGTGCTTCTCATTTAGTCTATTACTTTACCCTAAGTCATATGCACCTTGTGACTGTGAAAATTTTGACTAAGGGTTCATTAACTCTAACTCTTATGCCTTATTTATATATATATATATTTTTTGTGGTATTATTCCTTAGTTCTATTAGGCTTTCTAATCTGCCCATGTAACGAGCCTTTAATTGATGACTCCCAAACCAAACGGTCTTAGGGCACCAGGTGAGAAAACACCCCAAGGACTTAAGGACTCGAGCAAACAAGGCCACAAAACTAAGGATTTTATTATTTGAACCCCTTTTAGGCGTGAATACTTATGCTTTATTAGGCACAAATACCCAGCTTAATCAGAGGATTTTTATATATTTTTTTCTCAAACTTATCTAATCATCTTTCGCATAAATACTAAGGCTTGCTTAGGCCAAAGCACCTAGCTAATCAATAATTAGATTTGTTTATCTTTTTTTATTTTTTTTTTATTTTTTATAAGGCATAAGAATCTTTATTTTTGAACCCTAAGTATGTAAGTGTATGAAGTGTGCATATTTCATCAAGGTAAAGATCAAGACCAAATTACTTTGACAAATTTTCTTCCTAACCTAAAAATCAAACAAATAATCTTATTTTGACCAAGTATAAGAAATCCTAATTTGGATTTTCCTATTCCTTAAAATTGACTTAATTTCTTACAAAAAATATGTCAAAATATTGTTTCTATTTTCAAAAAGTTTTTAAAGTAAAGAAAATGTTAAAAAAAATTTATTTTAATAAAAAGAAAACCTAAGTTATGTTTGACCCTCCCCCACACCTATCTCATGCATTGTCCTCAATGTATGAATTAATGCATAGATGCATGAAAAAGAAGAAAGTGAAGGAAAATGTTACCTTAAGGTGGTGGTTCCGGTGGTGGTCTGATTGGTTTACGAAATGCGGCCCAATCGACTTTTCGTGGGGTTCGGAGGAACCCACCAAAAATCTCTCTAATATAACTCATTAAGATAATGCATCCATAAAGGATTTTTATTAAAAATTTAACCTCATCTAATTTCCATATTTCATAATTAATTTCGGAGTCAAATTTGTCAACAGCCTTGTCCCAAAATGGAGTGTGAAAAGATAGAATGATTGACTTGGACTCAGGAAGTACAGGAACTAACACCGACTCAGGAAGGTGACTTAAGTCAAGTAAAGGTCCAGGAGTCGAGATTGGTTCAAGAAGCGGGTCCAAGTCAAGAAGTTGAAACTCAAGTCCACATTTATTTTCCAACAATGGAATGTGACTTAATATTGGTGATTCAAGTTCAAGAATGATAGGTGTGGACTCTAAAATATTACTCAAGTCGGGTAACAAAACAGGAGTCAATATTGATTCGAAAATTTGAACTGGATCACAGAGTGGAGAATCTAGGTCATATTTCTCATTGAGTTCAATGTCATAAAAATGAGAACTTGTCAATTTGTCAATAGGACTTTCAAAAGTGTAAAATTGGTCAAGTTCAATATAATCATTAAAGATGGGTGATTCAATTTCATGTTGAATTGGCACAGGATCCAATGTTGACTCGGGAAAGAGATTGAAATCAGGTGAAGACACCGGAGTCATTATTGAATCAGGAAGTAGAATTGAATCACTAAGTTAAGGTTCATGATCATATTCATTTTCAAGTTCAATTTCAGGAAAGGGATAACTTGCCAAACTGTCAATATCATTTTCAAAATTTGGAGTTTGGGCAAGTTCAAATGATTGTTCTGAAACGGAACCTTGATTTCCAAAACAACGTGACTCTTCGGCTCTACCAGAATGGTTAGTGACATCAGAACTGGTCAAATGGTGGGAACGTAGAGATTGGACCATCATATCTATGTCACGATTACGAGCGTTTTGAGCCTGAGTCATGGCTTCAAGCATCTCTTCATAATTGATAGGTTCATTGTTTTGATGAAAAGATGAAGTGTTGTCTTGGAATTGGTGGTGAAATTATGAGTCCATCAGATTTTGTGATTTTTGTTTGGACTCACGCATACTCATTTCCAAAATTGATGGTCTTCTATTTTGGACTGGTGGAACTGAGTATGAATCTTGGAAATATTGTGGACTAGGTGGATAAGGAGGACAAGTTGGTTGAAAATTAGACTCGGGGGAGGTGAATCCCCACTGACTCTATGAAGAGTTGAAATTATTCTGGAAATTATGGTTATAAGATGGGGGGTATGGGTTATATTGATTCGGATAAGACCAATCCGGCACACTAGGTTGGTTAAAGTTATGATATGCCGGGTTGGTAATATCCAAAAAAGAGGTCGGTGTGTAATATGGATTGCTATTAAAATTAGAAAAATTGTTATTACAAGCCATATCACACAATAGAATACAAACTAAGAAAAAAACAAACAAATAAGCAAACAAATAAAAAAAAGAATTCTAAACTAAGTTAGGGTAGACTTATGACCTAGACGACTCCTAATTGGTTAGACTGTCCATGGGAGGTATAATACAGACTTTAACCATAAGCTAATCAGCCAGGTCAGGGCAAGATTGGTGGGAGGTTATCCATCAAAGACGTTCCTTAATTAAATAACCACCAATCTTCGGGCTTTCGGCCCTTAATCCCTTTCCTAAACACTGATTTGGCAGGAGTCAAATTCCAACACCTTTCTCCCTTAGGATAATCTCCTAATTGAGTCCGAGATGTCCCTAGGGCTAACGTCTACTCATTTTTAGTTAGGCTCGGGTTAGTGAGTGCTTGGAATCTGATTTTCTGGCCAAGGAAGGGTGATTAAATCCCCACCTTATCTTGTTATGAGGTTGTACCCTTAAGATCAGTTTGTGCAAGTGTACAAGATATGTAAACAAGATTCACTCAAAGCGATGTAAATCAACCAAGAGATGAGTCCTATTCTAAATGCAATGCGAACGTACCTTGCTCCAGCACTCTTCAACAGTAAAGTAAATGAATTGAAAAGACACGTGCCTAAAATGCAAACGTCTAATCAATTTTTTTAACTTTTTCAACAAATGTTTTACTGTTGGTTTATTAGCAGGCTTCTGGTGATGGCATATAAGAAATAAAGTTTGCAGAAACTTATAATTTTGCAAAGCAAGCAGCCCTGCAAAAAAGCCAGTTAGTAGTGAACTCTTCCTTGCCGCGGAAACACGGCTAGAGCCGAGCAAACGCGGCAATTCAGAGGGTACTTGGTCTCTGTTTTCTGGAACAGAGGCCCAAGACCACTTATATGTTACTGCAATCTTTTTTCTTACTTTTTCTGCCCTGTAACCTACAACAGAGAAGAAAATTTCATTTTAGTTCAAAAATTCAATAAAAATCGTTACCCTCCCCGGCAACGGCGCCAAAAATTTGATTGAAGCTTAAACCTGCACACAAATACAGAATTTTAGAACTTTATAATAGAGATGTGCAAGTGCTCAATTCTACCGCGATAGCAAGTGGCTATGCGGGTCATGATCCACAAGGAGGGTTAGCGATAGAAGCGTTCAAGGTTTGTATTGAAATCTTTGTGAAGAAAAACGAAGGTTCTTCTTTGTTTTAAGAAATGAAAATGAAAAAGAAAGAGTTAGGTTAAAGTTAGAAAGAAAGCGATAGATGGAGAAGATGGAGAAAAATGGAGAATGACTATTTACAAAGAAATGGAAAAGGAGTGATGAAAGAAATCATGTTGGTGATCTAAACTAAGAAATAAAATAAAAAAGAAGATTAAAGAAGTACTTACCTAGTTTGGCTGATGACTTACCTAGAACCCTTGCATGTTCTACCTTGCTTCGGAGGCGTTCAACGCATAAGCCATAGGATCGAGCTCAGTCCCCATTCGCATTATATCATCAAGACGAGCAAGAATAAAGTGATACGGATCTTGAGGAGGAGAACATCACCTTGAATTATCTTTGGCACTCACACAGACATTGTTATACTTATGCTTCTGGATTCACTTGCAAGCTCATCAAAACCAAAAGAGGTAAAGTAGAAAGAAGAAAAAGAAAACAAAAGTAAAGAAGAACATAAAATGTATTACCTTTTATTGCTTGAAACGATGGAAGAAAGGAGGAGGGTACATCGGTGTCACTCTCAACATAAGCCTCTCTCTTTTACTTACATGAATCTCAATCTAACCTAAGCTTACATACAAATTAAAGTTACATAAAAAGAAAACAAAAACCTATACTACAAAATGGAAAACTGGACTAAATCCTATCTCTGCATGGTCGTCCCCTGGAGGCTCTGAAAATCCTAGTATTTATAGGCAAAACCCCACCTACAGGAGAGTAAGAAGATATGAGGAGCAAACGCTCCCCCTAACTCTCTAACCAAGCCGCGAAAACACGACTTTGTCCGCGTTTCCGCGGCCAGGGTGTGGCCAGGTGGCCACACCCTATTGGTGGAACTTCCCGGCTTCTCGTTCTGGCTTTATCTTCAGTTGGATTTGTAGTTTAAGTCTGGGATTTTGACGAAATGGCCTTTGATCTTTGCTTCAACCGATCGATTCTGGGAGGACTCTTCTCAACCGGTTTTCAACCTCTCTGATTTTGCCCTGATTCACTGGGTTCGAATTAATTCTGATTTAATTCAGAATTTAGTGGGCTTTGGTCTCATTTCTCTTCACTCTCCTTTAGGAATGGGCCTGCAAATAAATTAAACATTTAATTAAGACAATGCAGAGTTTATTCTATAATAAGTAGGAGAATATGATATTAAATGTGCAATATTAGTGACCAATCATGCTATGTCGACGACATTGCTGTCAAAAGCCGTAATAAGAATGACCATCTTCGTGACTTGAGAACAATGTTCGACATAATGCGGGCTCATCAGCTGAAGATGAATCCGACAAAATCCTTCTTGGGGTTTCGAGTGGCAAGTTCCTTGGATTTATTGTTACATCAAAAGGGATTCATCTTGACCCAGACAAAGTCAAAGCCATTCAGAGCATGCATCCACCGAGGAATCTCAAAGAGCGTAGAGGCTTGCAAGGTAGACTGGCTTATATTAGAAGATTCATCGCAAATCTCTCAGGCCGCTGTCAACCGTTCACCCGACTCATGAAAAAGGGTGCTTCCTTTGTATGGGACCAAGCTTGTCAGGAAGCTTGAGGATATCAAGAGATATCTCACAAAACCTCCAGTCGTGGTAGCTCCAACATCAGGGAAACCATTCCTGCTTTATGTGAAAGCTATGGACCATTCTCTTGGTGCCCTGCTTGCTCAAAAAGACGACAATAGTCACGAACAGGCCATTTATTATCTGAGCAGATTTTTGATAGGGGCGGAATCTCGCTATAATCCTATTGAGAAGGAATGCTTAGCTCTTATCATTGCCGTTCAGAAGACACGACATTATTTGGTCGGCCAAACCATACATGTCATTTCCAGAGTGAATCCTTTACGTCTTCTCATGACGAAGCCAGAATCATTGAATTCAAGATTAGCTAAATGGGTGCTTCTTTTGTCTCAATACGACATGCTCTTTATCCCTCAAAAGGCGGTTAAAGGTCAGGCCCTTGCAGAGTTCTTGGCTGCTCATCCGATTCTGGAAACTCAAAACATCATGAAGATATTCCCGATGAAGTCTTTGAATCCAATGTAACTTCAGAGGATGAAGTTTGGCAGGTGTTCTTTGATGGAGCATCACGAATAGGCCCTAAAGGCAGGATCATTGCCGGCGTGGGGGTTGTGTTTATCTCTCCACAAAATCACGTCCTTCCTAGAGCATTTTTTCTAACGGAATTATGCTCCAACAATGTGGCGGAATACAATGCTCTACTTATTGGTCTTCAACTCGCCCACGAAATGGGGGTACGTGATTGGTAGTGAAAAATGCATTTTTATCATAACATTTATCATCACATTTTCATATTTATTCATTTAATTCTGCACATTTATTAATATTTTGTGATTTATTGTGTGCAGGCCTCGAAATAATAAAAAGAAAGAATTAAAGCCTAAAAAGAGCCCAAAAGACCATATTTGAAGCCCAAGTGTAAAAGTGCAAATATCAATTGTCAAAGTGCAAATATACAAGGGCAAAAGTTACAAATATCAAAGATGAGGGAAGGATAGACTTCTACCCAACCCTAAACTCTTGCAGATGAGGATAAAAGCCAAAGATAAGATGCAGAGATAAGGAAATTCGTTCAAAAGAGATTGGGAGAATTCTAAATCTAGATAACTTGATTCCCAAGTTATATCCATATCCCATGATAAAGAGCCAGGATCGAACTTCCAGAAGCAAACGCTCAGATGGACGGACCAGGAGAGGCCACGCACCAAAGCGCGTGGCCAACAGACACTGTAGTGCTACGAAAACGCGGCCCTAGCCGCGTTTCCGCGGCAAATTGGGTGACGTCAGGGAACGGCTTTCGTGTATGATCTTATCCAGGACTCTACAGCCTTCTGCACCTATAAATACCCCCTGCAGTGCAACGTACAGAGCGTCCAGCGCAGTACAGGGCCAAAGCTAGGGTTTTTAGGTTTTTTCTAGTTTGTAGTTAGGTTTTTCTTTTGTAATTTTTATTTCTTTTAAGAGAGAGAGAGGCTTATATTGAGCGTGACACCGATGTACCTTCCTCTTCTCTGCCATTGATTAAAAGCAATAAAGGTAATATCTTTCTTTGTTCATTGCTTTATGTTCCTTTTCGTTTTCTTTTCTTTTTCTATTTTTATCTCTGTTGGTTGATTGATGAGCATGCAAGTGATTTCCGAAGCACAAGTATAACGAGTCTTTGCGAGTGCCAACGATACTTCATGGAGATGTTCTCCTCCTCAAGGTCCGTATCACTTCATACTTGCCCAGCTTGATGATATAATGCGAATAGGGGACTGAGTTCGATCCTATGGTTTATGCGTTGAACACCTCCAAAGCAAGGTAGAACATGTAAGGTTTTCACATATTTCCTCAACCAAGTTAAGGTAAGAGTTCTTTTCTTTTCTTTTATTTTTGTAGAGTAAATCACCATCTACCAACTCTTTCTTCCCCGACTCATTGTAAATACCGCTTTCTTTCTAAACTAACTTTAACTAATATTTTCTTATTTTCTTTTTAATAACTAAAAAAGATAAATTTTTAGAGAACTTACTCAAACGCTTCTATCGCTAGTCCCTCCCTGAGGATCACGACCCGCATAGCCACTGCTACCGCGGATTCGAATTGAGAACCTTGCACTATTATTTCTTAAATCTAAACTTTATTATTTTATGTGCAGGTAAAATCTCAATCAAAATTTTGGCGCCGTTGCCGGGGAGGGATGGTAAGTTTTTCTCTAATAAAAAAAATTAATTATTAACTAATTCTTTTAATTCTTTTCTATTTGCAGGTTTGGAGAACAGAAAAACAGCAGCAGAAGTGGACATATAGCAACTCTGTGCCTCTGCCCTCGAAGGCAGAGCAGCAGAGCCTTCTACTTAGCCGCAGAAACGCGGCAATAGCCGCGGATCCGCGGCAGTAGCAGAGGACTACTTACTGAAATTTTTGCAGGTTGCTACAAATTGCAATATCTGTCTACTGCTCTGGTAAACTTTGTTCTGTGATAACCCTGCTTACTGCTAATTAATCAACAGTAAAATACTTGTTGTTAAAGATAAAAATTGATTAGACGTTTGCATATTAGGCACGTGTCTTTTCAATTCCTTTATTTTTACTGTTGAAGAGTGCTGGAGTAAGGTACGTTCGCATTGCATGTAGAATAGGACTCATCTCTTGGTTGATGCTTTGAGTGAATCTTATTTACATATTTTGTACACTTGCACAAATTTATTCTAAGGGCATAACCTATTAACAAGATAAGGTGGGGATTTCATCACCCTTCCTTAGCCCAAAAATCATATCCCAAGCACTCACTAACCAAGCCTAACTTAAAATTAGTAGACGTTGGCCCTAGGGACATCTCGGACTCAATTAGGAGATTATCCTAAGGGGGAATGGTGTTGGAAATTGACTCCTGCCAAATCAGTGTCTAGGAAGGGGATTGAGGGCCGAAAGCCCGAAGATTGGTGGTTATTTAATTAAGGAACGTCTTTGACGGAAAACCTCCCACCACTCTTGCCCTGACCTGGTTGATTAACTTGTGGTCAAAGTCTGCACCCTACCTCCCGTGGACAGTCTAACCAGTTAGGAGTCGTCTAGGTCACAGGTCTACCCTAACTTTGGTTAGAAATTTTTCTTTTTTGTTTGTTTATTTGTTTGTTTTCTTTTTCTTTTGTTTGTTTTGTGTGATATGGCCTATAACAATAATTTTTTAAATTTTAATGAGGATCCATATTATACACCAACCTCTTTTTCGGATATTACCAACCCGGCATATCATAACTCTAACCAACCTAGTGTGCCAGATTGGTCTTATCCGAATCATTACATGCCCCAATACTATGAACAAGATTGGAATAATCATCACTACTCTTCACAGAGTCAATGGGGATTCAACACCCCTGAGCCATATGGTCAACCACCTGTTCAACCATTATCTTCGTACACGTCTTTTCCCACATCACCAATGTTTCAATCCTCCAATGATCCATTCAATGGGTTAGAAGAAAAAGTGGATCAGTTGCAAGAGATAATGAATGATCAAATTTCTAGACTTTCAAACATTCTTGAACTTACCAACCAAGTTGATAGGAACCAAGATCATCCTATCTAGAAGACCTTGATCAAAATTCAATTTCATCACATCAATATGAACTGGACCAATCTCAATCCTTGGACAAATTGGCTAGTTTTAATTTCAATGAGATTGAATTAGATTGTGAATGTAAACCCGATCCCCAACTTTGCGATTCAGTTTCCATCTTCGAATCTATGTTGACTCCAGTATCCTTACCCAATTTGGACCAACTTTCTGAGCCAACATTTATTCCTGTGCCCATAGATCATGAAATTGAATCACCCATTTTTGAAGATCATCATAGTGAACTTGACCAATTTCATACTTTTGAAAGTTCCCTTGACAAATTGGCAAGTTCTAATTTTTATGAGATTGAAACTAATGAGATATGTGACCTAGATTCTCAAATCTATGATCAAGTTCAAATTCCCGAATCATTATTGACTCTTGTTTTGTTACCCGACTTAGGTAATATTTTAGAGTCAGTTTTGATTCCCACACCTATCATTCCTGAACTTGAATCACCAATATTGAGTCACATACCATTGTGGGAAGATGATTGTGAATTTGAGTTTCAACTTCTTGACTTGGACACACTTCTTGAAACAAGCTCGACTCCCGAACCCTTACTTGATTTAAGTTTCTTTCCTGAGTCGGTATTCGTTCCTGAACCTCTCATTCTTGAGTCCAAGTCAACCATTCTACCAAGTCACATTCTTTTGTTGAAATAGGTATAGACCATGACTCTGTGATGATTTTCCAGGACTGGTCATGTAAAGGGAGTAAGTTTCACGAGAGGATCTTCCATGATCCTATTCATTCTAGGGACTGTAAATATGTAAATAAAAAAGAGGTTAATAAAGGTAGGTCCCGTGAAATACTATATTATCTTGATTGGGTAGCAACGGTTGGCCCAATTAGACCACCACCGGAACCACCACCTTAAGGTAACTTCTGCCTTCCCTTGTTCTTTTTCATGCATTTATGCATTCATTCATACATTGAGGACAATGCATGAGATAAGTGTGGGGGTGGGCCTTACTAACATACTAACATAGTTAGAAACTAACAAAAATTTGCTAACTAAAAAAAAAAAAAATTATAAGAAGGACAATATTTTGACTTATCTTTTGAAAGAAATCTAAGTTAATCTTAAGAATTAGGAAAATCATGATTAAGATTTCTAAAAACTTGATCAAAATAAATAAATTGTTGAATTTTTAGGTATAGGAGGAGAAATTGAATAAGTAGTTAGTCTTGATTTTTACCTTAATGAAATTTGCATACCTAATGCATATCTAGGATTCTAAGACAAAGACCCTTGTGCCTCATAAAAAATTATAAAAAAAATAATATCACTAATTAAGCTGGATACATGTGCCTCAAGAAGCATAAGTATTCATGCCTAAAGGTGAGTAAATAAAATAAAGTCCTTAGTTTTGGGGCCTAGTTCACTCGAATTTGAGTCCGCGGGGTGTTTTCTCACCTGGAGCCCTAAAGCCAACCGGTTTGGGAGTCATCGACTTTAAATTCGCTACATGGTTGGATTAGAAAGCCTAATAAAACTAAGAAATATGAGATATGTATTAACACATCTAAGAGTCAATTAGTTAGGTATGAGGGCCTCAAGAAGCCTTGATACTTACACAAAAGAAAATTAGATGAGTTATACATATTAAAAAAAAAATTATTAACACATCTAATAGTCAATTAGTTAGGTATTAGGGCCTCAAGAAGCCTTAATGCTTACACGAAAGAAAATTAGATGAAGTTATAAAAATAATAAAGAGGCATGAGAGTCCAAGTTAAGGAATTCCTAGTATAAATTTACAAGGATGCATATGATTTTTGGTAACGAAAAAGACTATATTAGAAGTTCAATTTTGACCCTTACCTAAAATAGATAACAATTTACTTTATAAAGACTAAGTCTAAGAATGAATAAAAATGAGGATCCTAAAAACTTATAGATTACTTAGTCTCTTCAAATATAATTCAAATATTTTTTCTTTTTATGGATTTTGTGGGTGTAATCTGCTGAAAACCCTCACGAGACAACACTCGTCCTCTAGGGTAACCTAGAGGTTTAACGGCTTGTTGCACGTGCTAAGTGCAATCGTGATTCCTACGAAAGTGAGTTAGGTTAGATTAGTTTTTCTTTTCTTTTTCTTCTTTGTTTTTACTCGAGGACGAGCAAAAAGATAAGTGTGGGGGTGTGATTGGTAGTGAAAATGCATTTTTATCATAACATTTACCATCACATTTTCATATTTATTCATTTAATTCTGCACATTTATTAATATTTTGTGATTTATTGTGTGCAGGCCTCGAAATAATAAAAAGAAAGAATTAAAGCGTAAAAAGAGCCCAAAAGCCCATATTTGAAGCCCAAGTGTAAAAGTGCAAATATCAATTGTCAAAGTGCAAATATACAAGGGCTAAAGTTGCAAATATCAAAGATGAGGGAAGGATAGACTTCTACCCAACCCTAAACTCTTGCAGATGAGGATAAAAGCCAAAGATAAGATGCAGAGATAAGGAAATTCGTTCAAAAGAGATTGGGAGAATTCTAAATCTAGATAACTTGATTCCCAAGTTATATCCATATCCCATGATAAAGAGCCAGGATCGAACTTCTAGAAGCAAACGCTCAGATGGACGGACCACGAGAGGCCACGCGCCAAAGCGCGTGGCCAACAGACACTGTAGTGCCGCGGAAACGCGGCTAGGGCCGCGTTTCCGCGGCAAATTGGGTGACGTCAGGGAACGGCTTTCGTGTATGATCTTATCCAGGACTCTACAGCCTTCTGCACCTATAAATACCCCCTGCAGTGCAACGTACAGAGCGTCCAGCGCAGTACAGGGCCAAAGCTAGGGTTTTTAGGTTTTTTCTAGTTTGTAGTTAGGTTTTTCTTTTGTAATTTTTATTTCTTTTAAGAGAGAGAGAGGCTTATATTGAGCGTGACACCGATGTACCTTCCTCTTCTCTGCCATTGATTAAAAGCAATAAAGGTAATATCTTTCTTTTGTTCATTGCTTTATGTTCCTTTTCGTTTTCTTTTCTTTTTCTATTTTTATCTCTGTTGTTGATTGATGAGCATGCAAGTGATTTCCGAAGCACAAGTATAACGAGTCTTTGCGAGTGCCAACGATACTTCATGGAGATGTTCTCCTCCTCAAGGTCCGTATCACTTCATACTTGCCCAGCTTGATGATATAATGCGAATAGGGGACTGAGTTCGATCCTATGGTTTATGCGTTGAACGCCTCCAAAGTAAGGTAGAACATGTAAGGTTTTCACATATTTCCTCAACCAAGTTAAGGTAAGAGTTCTTTTCTTTTCTTTTATTTTTGTAGAGTAAATCACCATCTACCAACTCTTTCTTCCCCGACTCATTGTAAATACCGCTTTCTTTCTAAACTAACTTTAACTAATATTTTCTTATTTTCTTTTTAATAACTAAAAAAGATAAATTTTAGAGAACTTACTCAAACGCTTCTATCGCTAGTCCCTCCCTGAGGATCACGACCCGCATAGCCACTGCTACCGCGGATTCGAATTGAGAACCTTGCACTATTATTTCTTAAATCTAAACTTCATTATTTATGTGCAGGTAAAATCTCAATCAGTACGCTACCTTGAAGCATACGGCGATTCAAAATTATTATCAATCAGGTTAAAGGCGAATATGAGGTCTGTCACGAAGACTTGGTGCCTTACTATCACGCAGTCATCGAAATGGCTAATCTGTTTGATGGCTTTTATATCGGGCACGTATCTCGATCTCAGAATACTAAGGCAGATGCTCTTGCTGCATTAGCAATAACGCTAGCCTTGCCAGTCGACACCGAGTATCACCTTACAGTGGCGACTCGACACCTTGTCTGCTCTAAACATATGTTAAGAACCAGAGAGGTCTATAATATCTCGACGGATCTCGAGCCGAGAGATTGGCGATTTTCTTTCATCGACTATGCTCTACATGGTCTGCTGCCAGACAATCCTAAAGAAGTGGCATCTATCAGACGAAGGTCTCTCCGTTTTTACTATGATCCAACTTTGAAGACACTTTACCGTCGTTCATATGACGGTGTCCTCCTCCGTTGCCTTTCTAATTCAGAGGCGCAGGAAGTGCTTAAAGAAGCAACGACGGCATATGCGAAGCGCATCAGCCAGGTCCAAAACTTAAAGATCGATTGCACAGGGTTGGATATTATTGGCCAACCATGATAGCCGATGCCATCAAATATGCACGAAGGTATAAAGCATGCCAAATTCATGCGAACTTCATACACCAGCCTCTGGAGTTGCTCCACCCAACTGTTGCTTCATGGCCATTTGAAGCATGGGGAATCGATGTCGTAGGGCCAATCAGCCCTTCTTCGACAAAAGGACACCGCTTTATCCTGGCAATAACTGATTACTTTTCAAAGTGGGTAGAAGCTATATCAGTGGTTGAAGTCAAAACTTCCAACGTGGTTAATTTCATCAAACACCATGTCATCCATCGATTTGGTGTCCCTAGGCGGATCATCCATGATAACGGTCCCCAATTCATAAGTCAGGTATTCTATCGATTCTGTGATAAATACCGGATTCAGAATGTGGCTTCAACTGCCTATAATCCTACCGCTAATGGCTTGGCGGAAACATTCAATAAGACAATCATTAAGTTACTCAAAAAGTTTGTCTCCTCGAATAAGCGAGATTGGAATGAGAAGCTTGGTGAATGTCTTTGGGCCTATCGAACCATGGTTCGAACCCTGACAGGCAATACGCCTTTTTTCCTGGTGTACGGGTGTGAAGCAGTCATACCGTTGGAAATTCAGATGCCATCATTACGAGTCGCTCTGATCACTAAGATCACATCAGAGGATAATGATCGGTTGCGTCTTCAAGAGCTCGAAGCCCTAGATGAGAAGCGGTTATAAGCTCAGCAGCACATTGAGTTGTATCAAGCTCGGATCTCAAAAGCCTTCAATAAGAAGGTCAAACAAAGAGTCTTCCAGAAAGGAGATTTGGTTTTAACCGTCAGACGACCAATGATCATGACGCACAAAACCAAGGGCAAATTTCAGCCTAAATGGGAGGGACCGTTTGTAATAGAAACAGTCTATTCAAACGGGGCATATCACCTTATGACTTCAGATGGCAATTTACTCATGATGCCGATCAACGGCAAGTTCTTAAAGAAGTATTATCCTTAATTAAGGATCCTTCTCATGATCAAGTTAACATTACACCTTTGATCACGACCTTCAAATCCAAGATGCGCAGAAGGAGCGCCCCTCTCTTCCTCCAAACGAGATCATACAACCATGAACCAGTAGGAAGCTGATCATACGCTGGTTGTCTCAAAGAAGAATCAAGGTTACACATGCATTAACCAAATGATCCAACACCTTTAACGGTTAAGGATAGAGGAAAATGTTGGCCTTTAAGTCCAACATAAGTCCTCGACAACTCATCATGCTGAGGGGAATAGCATGGCTAGCCTGACTCAAACGGTATTTGGTAAAGGCATATCAAACCCGTTGACAGCTGAGGATTTGCTAAAAATCCTAAGGGATCTGTTCCCATTTGATTCCCTCTTCAAAATCACTTACCAATTCTCATCCATAGAATGGTAAGACCACATATAAAGAACGATCGATCCACTCGAATTATTGCTATATTCGAATACCTCTAACAGTAAATGAATCTCTCGGTCAAGTTAATACTACACTTCTGACCAATATTGCTCATACCGTAAATCCATTTCGCTGTTAAGTTAACATTAAACTTATGACAGTGATCTCCTCATTTTTCTCAGTGAGAACGAGACCTTTTCATGCTATGTTTAACGCTACACCTCTGGCATCCATTTCGCTGTTAAGTTAACATTAAACCTATGACAGTGATCTCCTCGATTTTCTCAGTGAAAACGAGATCTATCCATCCATTTCCCTGTTAAGTTAACATTAAACCTATGACAGTGATCTCCTCGTTTTTCTCAGTGAGAACGAGACCTTTTCATGCTATGTTTAACACTACACCTCTGGCATCCATTTCGCTGTTAAGTTAACATTAAACTTATGACAGTGATCTCCTCATTTCTCTCAGTGAGAACGAGCCCTTTTCATGCTATGTTTAACACTACACCTCTGGCATCCATTTCGCTGTTACGTTAACATTAAACCTATGACAGTGATCTCCTCGTTTTTCACAATGAAAACGAGATCTTTCCCTGCTATGTTTAACACTATACCTCTGGCATGTATATCTTTTTGTCAAGTTAACATTACACCTCTGACAAATCGCTTTCTGAATTCCTATGAAGTTCTTTTTGTCACGTTAACATTACACCTCTGACATATGATCTTCTATGGAATTCATTTCCAAACTCCCCAGCAAGTTTCTGAGTCCCACTCAGTCTTTGGAGGATTTTTCGGGTTGTCACGTTAACAATATACCTCTGACAATCCCTTCCAAATCCCATTCAAATTTTGAGATTGGTGCTTTCTCAATCGGTTATGTCATTGCGACCTCTGAACCGGCAGATAGCCAAGTCTCATCTTTCAGTCCGGTAAAGACTATTTCTTTGTCATCATATGACAAAATTTTGAGCTTGGTGGCTTCCCAATCGGTTATGTCATTGCGACCTCTGAATCGGCAGATAGCCAAGTCTCATCTTTCAGTCCGGCAAGGACTATTTCTTTGTTATTATATGACAAAATTTTGAGCTTGGTGGCTTCTCAATCGATTACGTCATTGTGACCTCTGAACCGGCAGATAGCCAAATCTCATCTTTCAGTCCGGCAAGGACTATTTCTTTGTCATCATATGACAAAATTTTGAGCTTGGTGGCATCTTAATCGGTTACGTCATTGCGACCTCTGAACTGGCAGATAGCCAAGTCTCATCTTTCAGTCCGGCAAAGACTATTTCTTTGTCATTATATGACAAAATTTTGAGCTTGGTGGCATCTTAATCGGTTACGTCATTGTGACCTCTGAACCGACGATAGCCAGGTCTTATCTTTTTAGTCCAGTAAGGACTATTTTCTCAAATGGCTGCGATACAACTTGAAAGCAAGAATTCAGAAGATAAAATAAGTTGGAAATGCAACGGGCGAGTCAAAATAAAATCATTTTTATTGATTTCAAAGGAGGGATACATGAATGCGCAGATTACAAGCTACGAAGGCGCTTCATAGGACTTGATCTGTTCTTCAAGAGTGGCCAGCCTAGTCTTCCTCTCTTCAGCAGCCCTGATAAGCGCCTGCGACCTCAACTCGGTCTCATTAAAGCTCGCCGTCTGGGCCAAGCGAGCTTCAATTTCAACCAAGGTTGCCGTCTGTGCTAACTCCTGCCGCAAGACTTCGTCATTCTGAGCCTTAAGCTGCTCAAACCGGGCAGTCTCTTCAAGACACACTGGTTCAGCCTTGGACAAAAGGAGATTAGCCTTCCTGATCATTTCCTTGGCCTTTTCAATTTTATTCTCAGCGTCAAGAAGAGCACTGCTAGAAGCGTCTATGGCATCCCGAGCTCTACTTTTCTTGTCTCCAAAGATTTCAAATCAGAAGAAATGGCCTTAGCAGCTTCTTAAGCGGCGAGATGAGCTTCATGCATCTGAGCAACAAGATGCGCAAGCTGTTTGTTAACTAAAGACTCCAGATCTGAATGGCTAAGACGGCGCCATTCGTCCACATCCCTCTCGAGTCTGTCCACCAGAAGCTCCAATGTGGCGGCCTAGTCATCCCCTCCAAAGTCTCGGATACTGTCAATGCTTCGAGAGAGGACCACCTTTAAAGTAGAAAATGAGGTAGTCGAGCCCTTCAAGACCAAAGCAATGTATCGCTTCAAGCTCTTATAAAAGCTGTCGACTAATTCAGCTACGAATTCGTTCTCGTCCTCAACTACTCCCGGCAAACGAGCAGCCTCTGAAGACAGAGTTTCCACTGCCTTCACTGGCGTAACTATGGAGGCACTGGCCCCAGCAACATGAGGGGTCGTCGGTGATCTCGGAGGAGTCCTCATCGAAACCAGTACACTAGCCACAACCGAAGTAGGACTAGTGATTATTTCCGGGAGAACTAGCTCAACCACTAATGTTGGAGAAGTAGGACTGGTAATTACCTTCAGCTCAGCGCCTGGCAAGATAGGCGGCACTGGCAAAACCAATGGCATCTCACTTACTGATATAGCTGGAAGTGAGGTTGGTTCCATGACTATCGTTCTTTCAATTTCATTTCCTCTGGCTGATTCAGGCTGATAAGAGGGCAACCCGTGATACAAGGCATCCAACTCAGCAGCATCCGCTGCAGTCGAAGCACTTGCTTCAACCCTGGTTCCCTCAGGAAGACGAATTGGCTCTCTTGAAGTCGATGCACCCAAAGGTGGAACACCTGCAGTAAGACTTTGTTTAAGCAAGGCATAATAAATAGCAGGAGTAAAAAAAGGTCAAAGCACTACCAAAAGATGATGTCGCCTCAATCGTCTTAATGGCTGCATCAGTCCCTAAAGGCTCCATTGGAAAATCTTTGGCAGAATCGACACGAATGGCCGGCCCACCTTCACTTGTTTAACCCTCCGTAGTCCACCCAAAAGAGCTAGAGGTTACGGGACTTCCTTTTGAAGTCTCAGCACCCGAAGGACCTACATCGGCCATATCACCTCCAGACTCTTCCGAGACAGCGAAATAGCCAGCCTCATCGCCTTTCCTATAAGTGAACAGGGGATCATAATGCTCCCCCTATTCTCCGGCAGCCTCAGCTCTCGGGCTTCTCACCGCCCCAGTTCCTGAATCATAAAGTAAACAATGAGGTATATGGAACACACAAGAAGTATATTACAAGAACAGAGCTGATCTTACCCGGGTCCGGAGCAGCTTTACCAGTAGTCTACCTAGGAGCCGACAACCTAATGACTAATGGAGCAGGAGGAGGAGGCACTGCAGATGATTCGCCCTCTGCAATAACCGTAGGAGCGTAGCGACGAGGCTTCTTCACTACCCTCTTCCTACGAGATCCACCCTCCCGCTTTCGCTTGAAGTTGACGTCAGGATCTTCTTTCTCCACTTCTTCCACATCAACATGTTCCATGGGGTCGTGCCCTCCCCACTAGAAGCAGTTGCTGGAGCCTCAACACCGGTAACCGCTTCAAAGTGAAGACTTCCTGCATCCGAGGCTTCGCTATCATCAACGGCAATGAATTCCCCGAGGCCTGGAACGCGGACCCTCTTACCCTCGCTCTTCTCAGTGACCTTCTGCTTCAGCCACTGAGAGATTAACTTCACACCAAAGGAATTAATAGAAAATCCAGTGGGTGTGGAGTTCGAAGTTCTATACCACTGGCAGAATCCCAGGGTAGTCAGAAGGTTCGGAGTCCTTAGCGGCATGCACAGTCGCGCCTCAGTACAGCCAGTAATAAAGAACCGCCAGGCACGAGCTCCATCGATGAGGCTCCCCATAAAGGCCAGACTGCTGTTTGGATTGCCTACATACAATTGGTCATACCCAAACTGACGTGCAAACCGACTCGGAATATAGGGTTCCAGGTAGCAGGTGCCCCCCACTTCTATACAACAAGTGTGATGGCCGGATGCTAACCAGCCATTCGAAAACTCCCCGACTCAATGACGTCTGCCCTTCCCCTACATTCTTGAATTCTTCACCATACCCTACATCGCGAATGTAGGGGAAGCATTGGAAAAGGTTATAAATGTCATGACGGCACAGCAGTTTACGGACCGCAGCCACATAAGTCATTGACCACGAACACCCCTCGAACCGACGGAGAAGCGCCATGCGAACACCTTCTGGGGGCTCCTCTCCGGCTTGGATAATGGAAGGGCAGTGAAGGGCGAACCACGCCATCAAATAAGTATATGGCAGACCTATTCTGGGGTTTGGCCCGTCGTGAGGCAAGATAGTCCTCCTTTCCCCGCTTCGTTGTTGGTGGCCTACAGAAAGCCTCCGTCAATCCACGAAGGCCTCTTTGAATACAGCACACCATGGCTGGAAGAAGTCCAAGAGAACGACCATGGATTAGACGAACGGCAGGCAACAAGACAGTCGGATGAATGATATCACCAGACGAGAACGGTACCACACTTCTCTTCAACCAGACCGTTAGAAAACCAGCCAGAAGTGCCTTTCGGGACATCGGTTGACGAGCCTGGTGGTGGAAACTCCGAAGAATATCGCCTTTCTCATAGGGTCCGTCATCTTCTTCCAGAATTAAATCCCCTTGAGAGTGCTCTTGCATCCGGCGAAAGATGTCTTCATCTGCAACTCCACAATGAGCTGCTTCAGGAGTACCTTCCAGCTCAGGGAACAAATAATTTCCCCAACTCTTCAAACTGCATGAAGCTCCCTTATGGCTCCCATGCATACTGGAACAAATGTAGAGGTGGCACATCAATTCCCTGTAAGTCTTAAACAAAGCGGGCTCCTGCTTCTCCAGAAGTGCCAATTCCGCCTCGCACGGAAAATATTCTTCATATGGGATAGACCCAAAGGCAGAGCAGAGACTTCCCACATCTCGTGTAGAGCCATGCCCAATTCGCCAACAGGAGTGAAGAAGGTCCCTGTAGTCGGGCAGTACAACTCAAAGATGGCGTAGAAGTTCGCTACGCTCATCTGAATAACATAACAGGTCGCCCTGACGGCCTCGTAGAGTCTCAGCCTCTCCAGATCCTCTTCAAAATGGGCAAGGACATATAAAGTCAAGTCCCTCCACCATGCCTTGGGAGGGTGAATCCACCCCGGGGTCCTGAAATCAGTGGCTGGATAATTGACATGAACCTTAAAGAACTGATTTCCAAAAGTCTGAGTCACCGCGATTTTCTCCCACTGGGATGTCCGAAAGTACGTTCCCAGGATGAAGACCCAATATGCAGCGAGGAGGACCCGTCCTTGTGTAATCGGGGGACGGAATTATCAACTTCCCTACGTGAAAAGAATCAGTAGTCCGCGTCACTTGCCACTGCATCTTTCGAGCCCTCGTCACACATTGAAAGAAGGACAAGGGAAAATGCCGCTTGCTAGATGGGAGATAGTACTTCTCACCATCCAATTTGAAATCTACTGCCCCTCTCCGGCTAGCAGCTGGTGATCGTTGTCGGGCGCTGTTGGCCCAAGGCCTTCCACCCTAGTTTTGATGATGATTAACTCATGTAGTTATGTTTACTAATAATCTTGTGTTGTTTAAGTTTCAGATCATTAACCAAGATATTAGTTGGTGATTAGCTTCAACAAGGAGTTTAGAAGCTTTTCATGGTGATTCCGGTACCAAAGCTTAAAGATCATTCCTTTGCACTTGGTGGATCACGGTTTGGGAGCAAGTCTACTTGAAGATGAAGATCATCAAGAAGACTTAGGTATCCATAGTTTAGATAGTGTGTTTTAGATCCATTTGTAAAGCTTAGTATAGTTGATATGCTCAAGTGCACATAACACACACGTTTTATATTTGGATTTGGTTTTCATGAATAGTTTAGATCAAAACAAGTTCAAATAGTTCTTATGTATATTATATGTTCTAGATATACATACATGCTTAACTTCTTATACAAACTTATTTTGACTATCCTATTCATGCTTTTGAAAAATCAAGTTTGATAAAAATACAAGTGTTGGTTTGATAAAATTTGCAAGACTCAAAAATGAATTGATATGATTGATATATGTCTTGAAATTTTTATCACTTGTTGTGTTTTCAATATAAAATGACAAAACAAGTTTTATATATTTTCAGAAGACTTAAAAAGATTTTTATAAAATTTTAACATGTGTTTTCTGATCCAGGTTTGTGCTGACAGGCCAGGTCGGTCGACCGTCAGGGTCGACCGGGTCTGAGAGCTCTGCTCTCTGTTTGTTTGGGTCGACCGGGGCGGTAGACCGTGGTTGCCCAACGGTCACATTTCTGACCGTTGGCGGTCGACCCGATCGGTCGACCGGTAGCCTGTCAGGCTGCCAGCTCAGCCTAACGGCTAGTTTTCTGATGGGCCTATAAAACCCCAATTCTTTGGGATTTTGGCTAAGGTTTTTACAAGAGAAAAATTTTCAGTTTCCCTGAGTTTAAAACAAGTTTTCAAAAGAGTTTTTGGGCTTTAAACTTCCAATCTTATTTGTTTTAGGTTTTTGGAAAAATCAAAGAAAATAGAAATTTGGGAGATTTGCTTTGTTCTTCAATTCTATCATTTACAAGAGTTTTTCCCAAGTATTTTCTTTGAGTTTCTGGTTTTCCAAACACCTAGTTTTCCACACTTGAGCTATCATCTATCCTATTCTATTAGGATCTTGTTTTTGTGGAAAAGGAGTTTGGTTTGTGGTTGAAAGAAACCACTTGTTGTAAACACCCTTGTTCTTGTTGTATCCCTCTTTGGTAGAGGTTGATCGGTGATTGTTTGCTCCCTCTAGTGAGAGGTGGAGTTTGGTTTGTAAACCCTCTTCGTAGAGTGTTGGTTGTTGTATTGGCTACGGGCCTACCCCTCGGTTGTGAGGTGTTGTTTGAGAGAGGAGTTTGGTACTCCTAGAGTTGTAACAAATCCTCTTCGGTAGAGGTTCCCTCGGTGGGAGATAGTGGATTGGAAATCCTACACGGTGGTGTAGGCGGAGATGTAGAGCTAGGGGCTCGAACCTCGAAACATATCTTGGCCTTTGCGTTTGATCCACTTGTCTCTCTAACTCTCTCTCTTATTTGTGCATAGCATCATTCTTATTGCCATATCATTCATATCATATTGCTTGTGTTGCCTTGCATCTTTCATATTGTTGTATATCCATTATATGCTTGGCTTGCTTGTGTGTGTCCCTCACTTGTACTTAATCAACAAGAGCTTCATATAGCACCTCAACCCATATTTAGGGGAATCAAGAGGAGTTAGTCCAGAGCCCTTCACTGGGAATTCGGCTACACTTGTTGGTTGTATTAAGTGTGTTGCAAGAATTATTTTAAGCTTCCGCAGTTAGAGCACTTAGTTCACTAGATTAGCACTTGCACCTATTCACCCCCCCCCCCTCTCTAGGTGTTTTTCATTGGTATCAGAGCTAGTGCTCTTGATATTAGGCTTAACATCCTAGGAGTGAGTCCATTTGGTTGCTAATCTATTGTTTGCATTTGCTTGTTTGCACACTCATATAGTTTGCCATGGACTTCATGACCCCCCTAGCTTTGATCCTTCCAACATTGTTGTTTGGAAGTATAGGATGTCCATGTACCTAAAGACCCTAGGTTTGCATGTCTTTCTTGCGGCCACCAAGAAATGCTATCTTGGAGATCGCAATCATATAGGGGCCAATGCACAAGCCCTTGAGGCCATTAGAAGCACATTACCTAAAGAATATCTTTTACTTGCTTCTAACTTTGATTCCGCATTTGCAGTGTGGAACATGTTGACAACCACCACCACCTCCGAGCTTCAATTGCCAATCCAACCGAGGAATCTAGTGGAGAATCCGACTCACAATGCTTGATGGTCCAAGGAATGACTTCCTTGAGGTACACTCGGAAACCCTTAGATGATGATGATAGTGCTAGTTCTTCATGTGATGATAATATTGATCCCCATGCTTTAAATGAAGAACTATCTATTGTGTGTGAAAAATTATTGAAAAATATAATTTGTTAAAAAAGAAGAGTCTAGGCTTAACAATGATAATAAAATTTGATTGCTAGACTTGATGTTGTTTTGCAAGAGAAGTATGAGATTGCTAATGAAAGGGACTCATTAAAATCTCACTTAACCTTGTTTTAAATGAAAATAAAATTTTGAAAAATAAAAATGATTGTGAGATGTTTTTGAAGAAAAATGAATTTTTAACTTCAAAACTTGATTTTGTTTAAAAAGTAACCATTCTTTGAAAAATGAAATTGAATTTATTTCAAAAGAATTAGAAATTTGTTAAAGAAAAATAGATCTTTGAAAAATGATTTGGACTCTCATGTTTGCCATGCTAGGGTAGTATCACACACTTCACCCATTGCATGCTCCACTTGTTCTTTGATTGAAAATGATATAAATTTAATTAAGAAGAAAATAGATTGTTTGGGCTCCACTATGAGCCAATGTGCCATGAACCACTCACGTTTGGAAACCTTGGTTCGAAAGAAACAAGTTCCATCCTTTATGCATGCACACCCTCCACGGCATACACATGCTCCTCACGGACACCATCACACTATGTATGCTCATGTGTACACTTGTACACATTATGGACGTAAGGGCCACCTTGCTAAATTTTGCTTTGATAGATTACATGTCTCAAATTTAGCATAGAATTTTGTTTGGGTTAGAGAAGGTACTAACCCCCATGGACCCAAAAGAGTATGGGTACCAAAGATCACCCCTCCTTTATTTGATGTAGGTGTGGGCTCTCACATGACGTGAGAGTGATGGTACCTTGGAGTGGATGCGTTTCGTGCTTAAAGAGAATCAATTGGATGCATCACTTTCAAGGAAGTTTGGTGGAGAGGACCACCATGTTTTTGGAGAACTAGAGCGGTGCCCTCATTGGTTTTAGTATCGAATCTCTAACTCCTTATGTTTACATGCTTTCCATGTTTATCTTTCATAGCATGTTTTTGATGTTTGTTGATTACTATGAAAATGCCATGCTTATTAGATTAGTGATATACATGTTTAGTTATTTTGAGACACCCATGTTTAATATGGATAAATTCTTTTGTGTTCTCACTATATGGTTGCTATTGCGTATATTATATTTCTAATAACATGTGGATATTCATAATAATCATGTTTATGTTTATCATGTTGATTTTTTATCGTGTTTTGATGCTTCATGTTAAGATTACTTGTTTAAATGTTAGTTTTCACTAAGACTAGGAATTATACTTGTGCATATAGTGGGCCACAAATAAATCTATATATTTTTGGGCTTGATTGCTTATTTGAACCCATTAGATGTGCTAGTATAGTCTAGTTTTGATGATTCATACATTTTAAACTTGTATTCCCATTTTTGAATTTGTTATATGATTGTGTGTTTCACTTCATGTATATGTTTATTTTGCCAAACTTTAAGATATACATGTATACCCTTTGAGTCATTTGCCTTTCATGCAAATCTATATATATGGACTCAATTGTATTTAGGGATATGTATGTATACTTATTGTGTTGACAATTCATACATATACCTTGAAATGAAATTTGTTTTGATGAAGATTTAGTGTTTCATGTTTTTGTGTTTATGTTTAAACTTCATGTATATGTCTATCTTGTCCAAACTATTAGATATACATGTTTATCCTTTTGAGCCACGTGCCTTCATGCATATATAATTTGTGGACTCTTTATGTTTTGGATATGTATGTATACGTTAGTTTGTATTAGACATACATATACCTTGAAGATTAAATAGTTTGATGATTTTCATGTTTTCTTGTTTCAAAGAATTTTAAGCTTAATTTGAAATTTCATAATGCCATGTCACACATTACTTGTACACTCACCATTTTTAAAATATATTTCTCATGAGTATGTTTTCATGAGCATGTATGGACTTTATTGAATATTGAGTTTTTTAAGTGCTATGTGATTTACATGTGTTTTATGAAAATTATTTTTAGTTTATTCCTTGCTTGAAGGATTTCGTACTAGTTAACAAAAATTTCCGTTTTAACTAGTTCGTATTCTTCTTATGGTAGAGTTTTTCAAACAAAGCTTATTTTCAAATCTATTTTGAAAACCCCTACCCTTTATGGGAGGTTGGATGGGAGATCATGTTCATGTATGCTTTAAAATGAAAATCATTTAAAACTTGAACCATGATTGGGATGTATAGTAATATGATGTATACACTTGAACTTATTGTTATTTCAATTGGTATCATTGAACTCTTTCAATTGGTATCATTTTGATCTTTTTGTATACTCATATGTTTATTGTGTATGTATATTTTCAATTGGTATCATCTATAGTGTCATTCTATTTCATACACATATACTTATTTTATTTGTGCTATTATATTTCTATATCTTGAGCACAATTTTGTTTATGTTAGAGCTTGAGCTTCAATTTTGTTTCAGTTGATTACTTTTAAATTGGTATCAAGCCTATGCATTATTTAGTTTGTATTTCATAAAGGGGGAGAAATTTGATTTTGTCTTTCAATTGGTATTTGTACTCCCATACTTTATGATTGAAAATTCGAATTTGGTATCATATGTTCAAAATGAAAAATATTTACAATTGGTATCAAAATTTTTGTTTAGACATTCAAAATTTATTATGTTTAATTTCAATTGGTATCAAGCTTTTCATGTGTTTTGCTTAAAAATTGGTATCAATATTTTCCTTGTTTGTTTCCTTTCAATTGGTATCAATATGCTATTCTTTGACATATTTTCAATTGATATCTAAATTGATTGTCACCCTATTTGGTTTTGTTTTTGTTTTAGACAAAAGGGGGAAAACATTATTTTTTATTGACCCTTTGTTGATTCATTCGAACAAAAAGGGGGAGAAAATTTTTTTTTTATTTTGTTTTGATTGTTTACCCCTTTGTTGATGATTGGCAAAAAGGGGGAGAATTATTTGTGAGTTTAACATGTTTTATATATGCATAGTTATGTTTTTGCATATATTAAGTTTAATTTAGTTTATTTTTAATTGGTATCTAGAGCATGTTTTTGTTTTTGATAATTGGTATCTAGAGCATGTTTTGTTTTTGAACATTTCATTGGTATTTAGAACCTTGTATTGTTTATGCATATTTATGCATTCTTGTTTAAGAGCCTTCATTGCATATTATTATGTTTATTTGTTTATGCATGAGCTAAGGGGGAGCTTCTTTGAAGCTTAACTTTAATCCATGCATATATAACTCCATGAGTTTTGTCATCATCAAAAAGGGGGAGATTGTTGGCCCAAAGGCCTTCCACCCTAGTTTTGATGATGATTAACTCATGTAGTTATGTTTACTAATAATCTTGTGTTGTTTAAGTTTCAGATCATTAACCAAGATATTAGTTAGTGATTAGCTTCAACAAGGAGTTTAGAAGCTTTTCATGGTGATTCCGGTGCCAAAGCTTAAAGATCATTCCTTTGCACTTGGTGGATCACGGTTTGGGAGCAAGTCTACTTGAAGATGAAGATCATCAAGAAGACTTAGGTATCCATAGTTTAGATAGTGTGTTTTAGATCCATTTGTAAAGCTTAGTATAGTTGATATGCTCAAGTGCACATAACACACACGTTTTATATTTGGATTTGGTTTTCATGAATAGTTTAGATCAAAACAAGTTCAAATAGTTCTTATGTATATTAGATATGTTCTAGATATACATACATGCTTAACTTCTTATACAAACTTATTTTGACTATCCTATTCATGCTTTTGAAAAATCAAGTTTGATAAAAATACAAGTGTTGGTTTTGATAAAATTTGCAAGACTCAAAAATGAATTGATATATGTCTTGAAATTTTTATCACTTGTTTATGTTTCAATATAAAATGACAAAACAAGTTTTATATATTTTCAGAAGACTTAAAAAGATTTTTATAAAATATTTTAACATGTGTTTTCTGACCCAGGTTTGTGCTGACAGGCCAGGTCGGTCGACCGTCAGGGTCGACCGGGTCTGAGAGCTCTGCTCTCTGTTTGTTTGGGTCGACCGGGGCGGTCGACCGTGGTTACCCAACGGACAAATTGCTGACCGTTGGCGGTCGACCCGGTCAGTCGACCGGTAGCCTGTCAGACTGCCAGCTCAGCCTAACAGCTAGTTTTCTGATGGGCCTATAAAACCCCAATTCTTTAGGATTTTGGCTAAGGTTTTTACAAGAGAAAAATTCCCAGTTTCCCTGAGTTTAAACAAGTTTTCAAAAGAGTTTTTGGGCTTTAAACTTCCAATCTTATTTGTTTTAGGTTTTTGGAAAAATCAAAGAAAATAGAAATTTGGGAGATTTGCTTTGTTCTTCAATTCTATCATTTACAAGAGTTTTTCCCAAGTATTTTCTTTGAGTTTCTGGTTTTCCAAACACCTAGTTTTCCACACTTGAGCTATCATCTATCCTATTCTATTAGGATCTTGTTTTTGTGGAAAAGGAGTTTGGTTTGTGGTTGAAAGAAACCACTTGTTGTAAACACCCTTGTTCTTGTTGTATCCCTCTTTGGTAGAGGTTGATCGGGTGATTGGTTTGCTCCCTCTAGTGAGAGGTTGAGTTTGGTTTGTAAACCCTCTTCGGTAGAGGTGTTGGTTGTTGTATTGGCTACGGGCCTACCCCTCGGTTGTGAGGTGGTTGTTTGAGAGAGGAGTTTGGTACTCCTAGAGTTGTAACAAATCCTCTTCGGTAGAGGTTCCCTCGGTGGGAGATAGTGGATTGGAAATCCTACACGGTGGTGTAGGCGGGGATGTAGAGCTAGGGGCTCGAACCTCGTAACATATCTTGGCCTTTGCGTTTGATCCACTTGTCTCTCTACTCTCTCTCTCTTATTTGTGCGTAGCATCATTCTTATTGCCATATCATTCATATCATATTGCTTGTGTTGCCTTGCATCTTTCATATTGTTGTATATCCATTATATGCTTGGCTTGCTTGTGTGTGTGCCTCACTTGTACTTAATCAACAAGAGCTTCACATAGCACCTCAACCCATATCTAGGGGAATCAGAGGAGTTAGTCCAGAGCCCTTCACGGGGAATTCGGCTACACTTGTTGGTTGTATTAGTGTGTTGCAAGAATTGTTTTAAGCTTCCGCATTTAGAGCACTTAGTTCACTAGATTAGCACTTGCACCTATTCACCCCTCCTCTAGGTGTTTTTCAGGCGCTGCGTCTCCGAACATGAAACCGGGCTTTCGATAGATTCTTCGGTCGGAATCTTCAAGGGGAGCAGTAGTTAAGATGCTCCTCATGGTGCGCTGATCCCCAGTATGAATAAGTGCATCCCGAGCAGGAGAGCATCGCTCGCTGAATAGTGAAGCCTGCCCTTAAAACTGCAGGCCGACGTTGCCATCTAGCCCCCTGGCTGTGCCAAAACGACTGTTCAGAGGACCAGAAGTATAGTGCACTGCAAAAATAAGGAGAAACTATGATTAGTTCATCAGCCAAACGAGAGCTAAAACAAGAATGTAATTTTTGTTAAGGCATAGCTTCGCTCTCTGAGCGAAGTTGGCCTAACAATAGCTTCGCCCCGAAGCTTAGCTTCGCAGCTGCAGCTTAACTCCGCACTCCACACAAAGGCAGGAGGCAGGAAAATATCCAAGTGTTAGCTTCGCTCTGGAAGCTTGACCTCGAACAACAGAACGCGATGAAGCCCCAGGGGCTAACTTCGTCAGAAAGGTACTGCTGCCTAAAAATTATTTTAAGGGCACTAAGGTCCTTTTCAGTTACACTTCAAAGGTTAGCTTCGCAGCCTATCATTCAATAGGATGTGAATCGCCTAAGGGATAGCTTCGCCTGGAAGCTTGAAGAAGAAGACCCTCCAGTTTTAAGATTCCCAATCAAGAAATTAAGGGAAATTCAAGGAATTTCCCAGTTGAGAACTCCCTGAGATCACTAGATCACAATGGATCGTTCTAGATTCATTATGAGATTGCCGAAAGATTGGTTTCAAGAAGAGATGAAAATCTCTGAACAAAAGGGGAAGATCCCTACCCACGATAGGTCGTTCGATGACCGGAGGAGGAGAAGGACCCTCCGTCGTAGAGGTTGCTACCTCTTTTCCTGCTCGTCTTTTGGGAGCCATCAAAAAACTGAAGAAGTTCTTAAATTCTCAAACGAATGAGGAAGAAGAAGAAAGAGCCAGAGTGCTCTGAAAATTCAAAGAGAAGTTGTGCCTTCTCTTTCAGCCCGATCAGGATTTTATAGGCTGATGATTGCCTAAAACTCCGCCTCCTCGAAAGGAGTGCAGGCAGTCGTTTCAAATTAATTTGAAACGGTGCCTAAAGCGCCTTCCCAAGAAGCGTTACTTCAGCCCCACTAAGGGCTAACTTCACCGTGAGTCCAGTGTTGACTTAGCGGACGCTTGAATAACTTCACTGAGAAACGTGCCTTAGCTCCGCTAAAAGCACATCTCTAGCTTCGGAAATTCCGTGCTAGCTTCGCCAGAAACTGGCTCCTAACTTATTTGGAAATCTATCTCCAACTTCGTTGGAAGTTTAGCTCGGCTGAGAGTTCTCATTTCCTCCTAAGGAAAAGACTTGCCAAAGCTAGTCCACTCCATGTGTTCTCGGATCAAAAAGGAGAAAAATAAAGTAGATAAACAGCAAAAAAATAGATTTTTATTGATTCAAAAGGGAAGATACATTAATACTACTACATCAAGGTTGTCTTTCATGCAACAAAATCATTGCTCCAAAGGCATACAAGTGGTCCTATCTACTTCCAGCGAAACTAACTGGACACGAAAGGCCTTCTTCCTGCACAAGGCCATAGTCCTTCTATAATGGCAGGTTTTGCCATCAAGAAGCTGGATCTTCTTTGATGAAAATTGGCAAAGGACTCGTTGCCACCAGAAAGCTGGATCTTCCATAATCAAAATTGGCAAAGGAAGGATCCGAGACCTTACAGGTGACGTCCGCTTTCCCGAAGTGGATCATCTCGGATAAGCGACTACCAACCCTTCTCAAAGTGGATCATCTCGGATAAGCGACTGCTAACCTCTTCTAGGAACGTGCATCAGCTGCCCCAGTTGGTTCCTCCTGTTTAGGATTAAAATTTCAACTGAAAAATCAAGAGACAAGTTTCTGGTCTCTTTCATTAAGATGAAAGACTGGCGGGCACATTCACTGCAACGCAAGATGGGAAACAGGTTAGAAGTAAAGCAAAGAAAAAATGTGAGGATGATACGCTAAGTCAAGTTCTTTGGACGAAGCAATTTATATCCGATCCAGTTGCATTTTAAAGATCGATTTCAGTTAAAAAAGAAAAAGATAGCCTCGCTTGCACAGTAATGATGGGCTAGCTCAGCATAAGCCAAGTCCTAGCCTCGCCTATATGGCTAAGCCAGACTGATCCAGAGGGACGCAGTCTTAGCCCCACCTATATGGCAAGACTGGCTCAAACTTGAAAAGACTAAGTCCCAATTCTTGCCTATGTGGTGAACTTAGCAGGCAAGCATGCAATGATCTTTCTTTGATCAAGTGAAAATGATAGCTTCGCCGGGAAGCTGGGAAATAGGGCTGAAGCCCTTCTTTGCAAATCAGTCAAATACAAAATGAAGAATAAGGAAAATCAATCCCTGAAGTAGCTGGTAAAGCTAAATTAAGGGAAGTAAGCTCCCTAAAGTTGATAAAAGTCTCTGAATGACCAAAGCTCACCAGTTCAGAGATCTGAGTATCTTTCTCTGAACAACCAGGAGAAGTCATGAACAGACTGCTTCTCTGCAGAGGACTTCAAGTGTCCTATTTATAGGCCTCATGGCCTGATCGCACCGCCGCTCCTTCAAGCTTAGAAGCGCGAGCGAATTTAAGGCATTTATTGAGCCTTGAGAAAGGGAATAGTCTCCCTTGGAATTGCACGAGGAAGCAATGATCTCCCTCGTTAATGCAAGAAAGGTCATTCTAACATCGAAAAAGGAGCAATCCTTCTCGAACTAGCCAAAAAGCAGTTGGCCTCGGGAAAGGAACGACGTTCCAAGACCAATTTGAAGTGAATCTACTCCGGGAGATTCGAACGCGGAGCTACTCAGAAGCGAAGCTACCCAGAATCGCGAATCTACACGATTCCTCGGCGAACTTATTCCAATCCGGAAGCAGGATTGAAAGCGAAGCTGAACTCAACCATCATGGCGACGTTCGTTCTTAAACACACTATCAATCAAAGCAATTCAAAGTATTTCGAAGCCTGAACCATTCCATTGCAGACTTTCGAAAACTTTGAAGGGGGTCTTGTTGACACTCTAAAAAAGACAAAATTCCTGACTAGCCTGAACAATGTCTAAACTTGTTGACATTTATAAAAGACAAGTAACAGACAAGCTGACGACCAGTTCTGTACCCATCTCCGAGGGACAAATTGTAAGATCACCTAGAGGGGGGTGAATAGGTGATGGCTAATCTAATGGTCACTTGTGAACAAATAATGCGGAATTAAAACTAAGTTGACCAAATTAAAATTTCTTTTAATTATACACTTATGTATAACTCAAGAGTGTTGCCGAATTCCCCTTGCGAGGCTCTGGACAAGCTCCTCTAGATTCCCCTTGAATGGGTTGAGGTGCCGCGTTGGCTCTCTTGGTTGAATACTAGTGTTAACAACAATCCCACGCAATTATATATCAATTAAGCACAAGGGTATATATCATGCATATATAGATGAACACAATGAATTGAATGCAAGATATAAAATAGAGACAAAGAGAGAGAGAGGGAAGAGTAAGCAATCGCAAACACAAAGGGTTTGTTTCGAGGTTCGAGCACACTTGCTCTACATCCCCGCCTTCGACACACGAAGGATTTCCACTATGCAAGATCCCACCGGATCTCTCCTCGGTGCCGTACACCTACAAACCCTCGGACTCCCAAGTCCCGTACACACGCAAGTCCACCGACTCGCCGAGGCCGTACCTCGAACCACCAAGAGTTCACAACCGAACTCCAACCACAACGAGCACACTTGCCCGCTTCCTCAAATACAAAGAAAAATCTCTTTGATGATCACAACACTTGATCACCTAAAGAGCACTCTCACTACAACACACCTATAGGAATATCTAGCAATGGAAAGCTCAAGTGTGGTGTGAGAAAAGCAAGGAAAGAAAGCTTTGGTAGAAAACACAAGAAATCACTTTAACACTCTCTTGATAAAAACTCCCTTTGATTGGAAGTATTAGCACTCTATTTTGTGGAGAAAACTCTTCTAAAAGTATCAGAAAAACAGCTCAAGAAATCTCCAAAATCTTAAACTCAAAACAATAGACAAAACCCCTTTTTATAGGCTCCCAGAAAATAGAGCCGTTGGGGCTGTGTCAGTGCTGTCGGTCGACCGCCGGTCGACCGGCCAACGGTCATTTTTCTGACCGTTGCAGCACCGGTCGACCGGCTCGGTCGACCGATAACCTGGAATGAACTGTCGGTCGACCGACCCGGTCGACTGATATTTCCAGAGAGCAAAGCTCTCTTGGTCGGTCGACCGACCCGGTCGACCGGCCACTGTGCTGACAACGTGCACAGGGCTGTGCACATCGGTCGACCGGACCGGTCGACCGGTTTGGCCTGTCAGCCAGTTTCCAGGTCAGAAAACAGGATTTAAAAATCTTTTATAAAATCCTAAAAATACATAGAAATTCTACAAAAATAGTTTTACCAATATACTTGAAAGAACAAACATGCTTGCACAAAATCAAGACATGTTATAGATGTTTTGGTCTATTTTTGTAACTTGGAAATATTAGCTCAATAACTAAAAGGTATTTTTCCAAAACATGTTTTTCCAAACTTGTTTTTCTAAATCTTCATAAAATACAAAAACAAGATATTTGAGTTCATATTAAAGCATGGTGTGTATGGATATGATCCACTACACAATCAATAAGAAATATCTATGTTATTGAACATAAAATTCTAAACTTGATTTTGGTTGAAAGATATATATGATAAAAATACCAAAACCCAAAGTTTATATTTTGTCTCAAAGAAAAATCTTTTACTAAATAAAAATTCTTTTCAAAAAAGAAATCTTTTATGAAATCAATTAAATCAAGAGTTCTATCAAGAGTGTGTGTGTGATATAACTTGAGCAATCCACCAACTATCTATCCTTTACATTTTACTAAACAAACAAAACAAATTCTATACCTAGACCCAAGTCTTCAACTTCTTGAAGTCTTCACTTGAAGCTTCACATCATCTTGACTTGGTCCAAGCTTGATCCAAAGCTCCTTGGATCACAACATGCAAGCTCCAAATCTTGATCTTTTAACCTTTGTTGAGCTTTGCACCTACTAAGATCTTGATCATGAATCTGTCACTAATTAAACACAAGATCATTAGTAACTATAACTACATGAGTTGATCATCATCAAAACTAGGGTGAAGGGCCTTTGGGCCAACACAAATCAGTGACTTGGACTCTACTGATCCAGTGAAGCAGACAGTGAGCCAGATATCTTTGAAGAGACCTAAGCAGGTCTAAGATGCTAGGTTAGCTCAACACTTAGCATCACATGAGCCCAAAGGAATAGTCTCGCCTAAGAGGCTAAGATTGCCCAACTTCGCCTTGAAGCCGTTCAAAGCTCCATCAGGTAGCTAACTTATAGCTTCGCCTGAAGTGCTCAGTTAACTCCGCAGAGAGTTAGCTTCACTCAAAGTCATACGCAACTGCGTAGAAGGAAGGTAGCTTCGCCACAGATGTTCATCTAGCTCCACTGAAGAGCTTTCTTCTGATTTCGCCAGATGCTCCTTCCAGCTCCGCTGTGAGCTCGATGCGGCAGCTCCGCTGTGGGTCTTTTATGGTCAACCTTTGACCAATCAAATCTCCAGATGAGATCAAATCTTCAAGATCAAATCTAATCAAGATCAAATTTGAGATCAAATTTGGTAGTTGTTTACCATAATCGCTTGACTCTCCTAGAACAAGTAAGAAGATCAGGGGAGATCTTTCAATTATTTGGAAAGAATCAAAATAGATCAGGAGATCGACGCTACCTGCTATTTCTAGCTTCCTAGAAGCTGATTCTAGTCTCGCAGCAAGGCTGTTGGCCCAAAGGCCTATCACTCTAGTTTTGATGATGATCAACTCATGTAGTTATATTTGCTAATGATCTTGTTTAATTAGTGACAGATTCTTTATCAAGATCTTAGTAGGTGCAAAGCTCAACAAAGGATTAAATGTCAAAATTTGGAGCTAGCACGGGGTGATCCAAGGAGCTTTGGATCAAGCTTGGACCAAGTCAAGAAGATGAGAAGCCTTCAAATGAAGACTTCAAGAAGATGAAGACTTGTGTCTAGGTATAAGAATTTTATTTGTTTTAGATAAAATGTAAAGGATAGAATAGATTGGTGGATTGCTCAAGTCTATATCACACACACACTCTTGATAGAATGATTTTCATAAAAGATTTTCCTAATTAAGAAAAGATTTTTATTTGTGATAAAATACAATTTGGTTTTTGGTATTTCATAGTTTACATTTCTTATATCCAAAACCATGCTTAGAGCCTATTGTCAAAAACTAGATATTCATCTTGATTGTGTAGTGGATCATATCCACACACACTATGCTTTAAAGTGTATCTTGTTTTTGTATTTGATGGAAATTTGGAAAAACATGTTGTTTTAGAAAAACAGTTTTTATTATGAGCCAATATTTTCAAGTTACAAAAATAGTCAAATCTTTAATAAACATGCCTTGATTTTGTGCAAGCATGTTTCTATATCATAAAACTATTTTTGTAGAATTTCTAAGTATTTATGGGATTTTTATTAAGCCAAAAAGACCTATCTTTAAACCCAAAATTTCAGGTTCTGGCAGTTCTGATTTTTCAGAACTGACAGTGGCCGGTCGACCGGGTCGGTCGACCGGACGTGCACAGCGTGCACGCCTGTGTGCACTGGAGGACGGTCGACCGGACCGGTCGACCGCGTCAGAGAGCTTTGCTCTCGGGAATTATCGGTCGACCGGGCCGGTCGACCGACAGAGAGTTTACTCTCTTCTCCAGTTGCTCGGTCGACCGGGTCGGTCGACCGGAGGCTGCAACGGTCGGATTTTGACCGTTGCCGGTCGACCGGACCGGTCGACCGGTAGCTCTGACAGAGCCCAACGGTCAGATTTTTCTGGCCTCTATAAAAGGGGGTTTTGTCATTGTTTTGAGCTAAGATTTTTGGAGACCTTAGAGCTAGTTTTTCCCAGTCTTTCTGAAGGGTTTTTCTCCACAAAATTAGAGTCAATACTTCCAATTAAAAGGAGAGTTTTATCAAAGAGTGTAAAAGAGATTTTCTTGTGTTTTTCACCAAAGATTCTTTCCTGCTTTCTCACACAAACACTTGAGCATCCATTGAGCTATTCATTCTATAGGAGTGTTATTGTGAGAGGATTTTAGGTGATCAAGAGTTGTGATCACCAAAGTTCATCTTTGTTCTTTGAGAAGGCGGACGGTTGTGTTCGCGGTTTGTTTTGGGTCCTAGTGAGGACTTGGTGTTGTTGGGTCCTAGTGAGGACTTGTAGCTTGAGGTGCGGCCTCGACGAGCCGGTGGGCTTGTGGTGTGTAAGGGACTTTGGGAGTCCGAGGGATTGTAGGTGTTGCGGCACCAAGGAGAGATCCGGTTGGATCGTGCATAGTGGAAATCCTTCGTGTGTCGAAGGCGGGGATGTAGAGCAAGTGTGCTCGAACCTCGAAACAAACCCTTTGTGTTTGCGATTGCTCACTCTTGCTCCCTCTCTCTCTCTTTGTCTCTTTTATATCTTGCATTCAATTATTGTCTATCTTTATATGCTTGATATACCCTTGTGCTTAATTGTTATATAATTGCTTGGGATTGATTGTCTAACACTTGTATTCAACCAAGAGAGCCAACGCGGCACCTCAACCCATTCAAGGGGAATCTAGAGGAGTTTGTCCAGAGCCTCGCAAGGGAAATTCGGCAACACTCTTGTGTTATACATAAGTGTTCTATTAAAAGAAGTTTAATTTGGTCAACTTAGTTTTAATTCCGCATTATTTGTTCACAAGTGACCATTAGATTAGCCATCACCTATTCACCCCCCCTCTAGGTGAACTTACAATTGGTATCAGAGCCAAGTGCTCTTGATATTGGGTCTAACAACCTAGAGTTAAAGATCCTCCTTTTAGGCTAATCACAATATTTTTGTACACACACACCTCACCATGGACTTCATGTCACCACCCACCTTTGATATTCTTAACATCCAAACTTGAAAGGTTAAGATGTCATTGTACCTCAAAGCCTTAGGAATTCATGCTTATCTTGCTACTACTAATAATGATTATTGTTCAAATAGCAAGTACATTGAGGCTAATGCAAAAGCCCTTCATGCTCTTAAATGTACCCTAAATGATGATTATTTATCTAGGGTTTCTAACATTGAATCGGCTTTTGTAGCTTGGAACATCATCACCTCCCTTGGCAAAAAGGATCTATATTATGCCGGGAGCGATTCGGATGTTGGAAGCGACACCTCCAACAAGTGCTACATGGTCCAAGGGATAACCCCCTTGAGGTAACTTCCGAATCCGAGGATGAGAATGCTACTATGTCATATGATGAGCTAAATTCATTTTGCCAATTATTGCTTGAGAGATATGACATAATTAAAAAGGAAAATAAAATTTGAAAAAGGATATTGCTTGCATGCATGTAGAACATGACTCTTTTAGAGATAACATTGCATGCTTAGAAAAAGATAACAATAGTCTGAAAAAGAACATTGATTGCATGCATGTAGAAAATGATTCTTTTAGAAATAAACTTGCATGTTTAGAAAAAGAAAATAAAGTTTTGAAAAATGAGAATGTTTCCTTATTTTCAAAATTAAATGATTTATGTGAAGGGAACACTATTTTGAAGGATAAGATTGATTTGGTGGAAAACAAAAGGAAATCGTTTTTCAAGAAAATAAATCTTTAAAAAGAAAATTTGTTGAAAAAGAAAAGGATAATGTTTTTCAAAAGAAAAAGAAAAATGATTCTTTATCTCACCATGCTTTACATGCCACAACTAATGAGATTAAGAATTTGAAAAATAAGATAGAAAATTTGAGCTCTAATTTGAGCACATGTGCATTCAATCATTCTAAGTTGGAATCTTTGTTTCAAAAGAAACAAGTTCCCCATGCTCATGCACATACACATCATGCTCATGTTTATGTTGCACATCACGATCACAATCACACTCATAAGCATCATGATAGGGTGTACACTTGTACACATTGTGGTCGCAAAGGCCATTTAGCAAAATATTGTTTTGATAAGAAGCATAACTTATATTTTGCTATGTCTAAAGGATTTTGGGTTCCTTATAATAAAGCTAACCCCAAAGGACCCAAGAAAATATGGGTACCAAAATCCCCACCTTTTGCTTGTGATGTAGGTGAGGGCTCTCACAAAACGTGAGAGGGATGGTACCTTGGTAGTGGATGCACTTGGACATGATGGACATACTTTTGGGTTGCATCGCTATCAAGGAGCTTTGGTGGATCAACCACCATGCTAGGAGTTTTGGAGTTGGTAACAATTTCTAAACTCCTATTTCATTTATGTACATGCTTGTTCATTCATAATATTCATAGCATGTTCATATTTTAAGATATTTTGGTGTTTCATGTGGTATATACTAGTTTAAGTGTAGTTTCTATCAAAACTTGTATTATACATGTACAAATAGTGAACTACAATTGACTCATATATATTTGAACTTCATGCTCATTTGTGTCCACTATATGCATGTGTATAGGCTAGTTTTGATGATTCGGTCATTTATACTTGTTATGCCTATCTTTGATTTTACTTCATGTATATGTGTGTTTAATTCAAATCTAATAAATATACATGTATACCCTTGAGTCATTTGCCTTCATGCAATATATATTGGACTCTTTTAGATTTGGGATATGTATGCATATTGTTAGAATTGGATAAATCATACATATACCATGAAGATTAGTATTTTAATAATAAAAAAAAAATTGATGATTTTTCATGTTTTTGATTTGTATTAAAGATTAAAACATGTGTAAAACAAAATGTGATTTATGATCTTTTTGAGCTTGAATGACTACTTTCATAAAAATACCATTTACATAACCTTTGAACACTCATCTTTTATGATAAAAGATAATTTTTGAGCTTTATGGACTATGAGTACTTAAACTTGTATGTATTTAGTATTATTCATGAATAACATATGATTTCATGCTTGTGAAGGATCTTTAACTAGTTTTTCAAAAATTATTTATAACTAGTTATTTATTCTTCAAATTTTGGTAGTGCTTAGACATAACTATTTTTAAAACCTACCAATTTTTGGTTATGAGTATATACATGATTTACAATGTTAATTTTACAATTGGTATATTACTCACATTTTGGTTCCTATATATGTATGCCCTAATTTTCAATTGATCTTATCTATTCACATACATATATATGATTTTCATGTGCTTGCTTTACAATTGATTTACATTCTTAAAAGCACAAAAGTTTATGCAAAGTTAAGTTAACACCTTATATTAACTATGCATAAGCTTATGAAAAATAAAAAGATTTTATTTTAGATCTTTCATTTGGTATCAATATGCTTCAACTTCAAATTTGTTATATGATTACAATTGATATCAATATGTTTGAAACATTAAAAGATTTTGCAATGATAACTTGATATCACACATCTTCAAGTGCTATTTTCTATTGGTATCAAAATTACAATTATGATTGGTTCAAAATTTGTTTTATTAAGAAAAGTTCAAAATTTGATTGTTCTACATTTGGTACCTTAAAAGAAAGTTGTGTATTTTAAGATATTTCAAAATTTTGTTTTATTGAGAAAAGTTCAAAATTTTGTTTTGATAAAGAAAAATTAAAATGTTTTGTTTTGTATTTCCTATATGCAAGGAGAGCTTAACATCTCTCTTACATATGATTCATGTTGAGTATATTATAAATTGAGGAGCTTAACATCTCTTCTTTATATGATATACGTGTGTAGGGGGAGCTTCACATCTCCTTCTATGCATTACATAGTTGTGTTGTGTGAATTAGGGCTTCACATCCCTCTTTCATGCAATGCACATTGTAGGGAAGCTAACTTAACGTCTTCCTCTTCATGAATGTATATCGCATATAAATCTTTATTGGTTGATTTGTATTTACCCTCCTTGATTTCCTTATTTTTGACAAAAAGGGGGAGAAAATTTGTTTGATGATTTGAACTTTGAACCCTTTGTTGATGATTGACAAAAAGGGGAGAAGTATTTGAGTATATATGCATGTTTTCTTTGCTTAAGGGGGAGAAGTATTTGTCTTCCTTGTTAGTTATGCATATATGTTTTGTATTGCAATAGGAGAAAAAGATTTTGATTTATGCTTGTTGCATGTTTTATCTCCATACTTGCATACATATTCACGTGCCTCATTGCCTTATCTATTGCTTATTTGATATGCATGAGTTAAGGGGGAGCTTCTTTGAAGCTTTACTTTAATCCATGCATATATAACTTTATGAGTTTTGTCATCATCAAAAAGGGGGAGATTGTTGACCCAAAGGCCTATCACTCTAGTTTTGATGATGATCAACTCATGTAGTTATATTTTCTAATGATCTTGTTTAATTAGTGACAGATTCTTTATCAAGATCTTAGTAGGTGCAAAGCTCAACAAAGGATTAAATGTCAAAATTTGGAGCTAGCACGGGGTGATCCAAGGAGCTTTGGATCAAGCTTGGACCAAGTCAAGAAGATGAGAAGCCTTCAAGTGAAGACTTCAAGAAGATGAAGACTTGTGTCTAGGTATAAGAATTTTATTTGTTTTAGATAAAAATGTAAAGGATAGAATAGATTGGTGGATTGCTCAAGTCTATATCACACACACACTCTTGATAGAATGATTTTCATAAAAGATTTTTCTAGTTAAGAAAAGATTTTTATTTGTGATAAAATACAATTTGGTTTTTGGTATTTCATAGTTTACATTTCTTATATCCAAAACCATGCTTAGAGCCTATTGTCAAAAACTAGATATTTCATCTTGATTGTGTAGTGGATCATATCCACACACACTATGCTTTAAAGTGTATCTTGTTTTTGTATTTGATGGAAATTTGGAAAAACATGTTGTTTTAGAAAAACAGTTTTTATTATGAGCCAATATTTTCAAGTTACAAAAATAGTCAAATCTTTAATAAACATGCCTTGATTTTGTGCAAGCATGTTTCTATATCATAAAACTATTTTTGTAGAATTTCTAAGTATTTATGGGATTTTTATTAAGCCAAAAAGACCTATCTTTAAACCCAAAATTTCAGGTTCTGCAGTTATGATTTTTCAGAACTGACAGTGGCCGGTCGACCGGGTCGGTCGACCGGACGTGCACAGCGTGCACGCCTGTGTGCACTGGAGGACGGTCGACCGGACCGGTCGACCGCGTCAGAGAGCTTTGCTCTCGGGAATTATCGGTCGACCGGGCCGGTCGACCGACAGAGAGTTTACTCTCTTCTCCAGTTGCTCGGTCGACCGGGTCGGTCGACCGGAGGCTGCAACGGTCGGATTTTGACCGTTGCCGGTCGACCGGACCGGTCGACCGGTAGCTCTGACAGAGCCCAACGGTCAGATTTTTCTGGCCTCTATAAAGGGGGTTTTGTCATTGTTTTGAGCTAAGAGATTTTGGAGACCTTAGAGCTAGTTTTTCCCAGTCTTTCTGAAGGGTTTTTCTCCACAAAATTAGAGTCAATACTTCCAATTAAAAGGAGAGTTTTATCAAGAGTGTAAAAGAGATTTTCTTGTGTTTTTCACCAAAGATTCTTTCCTTGCTTTCTCACACAAACACTTGAGCATCCATTGAGCTATTCATTCTATAGGAGTGTTATTGTGAGAGGATTTTAGGTGATCAAGAGTTGTGATCACCAAAGTTCATCTTTGTTCTTTGAGAAGGCGGACGGTTGTGTTCGCGGTTTGTTTCGGGTCCTAGTGAGGACTTGGTGTTGTTGGGTCCTAGTGAGGACTTGTAGCTTGAGGTGCGGCCTCGACGAGCCGGTGGGCTTGTGGTGTGTAAGGGACTTTGGGAGTCCGAGGGATTGTAGGTGTTGCGGCACCAAGGAGAGATCCGGTTGGATCGTGCATAGTGGAAATCCTTCGTGTGTCGAAGGCGGGGATGTAGAGCAAGTGTGCTCGAACCTCGAAACAAACCCTTTGTGTTTGCGATTGCTCACTCTTGCTCCCTCTCTCTCTCTTTGTCTCTTTTATATCTTGCATTCAATTATTGTCTATCTTTATATGCTTGATATACCCTTGTGCTTAATTGTTATATAATTGCTTGGGATTGATTGTCTAACACTTGTATTCAACCAAGAGAGCCAACGCGGCACCTCAACCCATTCAAGGGGAATCTAGAGGAGTTTGTCCAGAGCCTCGCAAGGGGAATTCGACAACACTCTTGTGTTATACATAAGTGTTCTATTAAAAGAAGTTTAATTTGGTCAACTTAGTTTTAATTCCGCATTATTTGTTCACAAGTGACCATTAGATTAGCCATCACCTATTCACCCCCCTCTAGGTGAACTTACAAAGGCTACTTTCCAGATTTAAACAGATTGACTCAATCTATTTCCAGATTTTCAAGGGACGATTATACCCCTGCTCTCCATATAAATAGCCCACCAGAGGTATAGACACACACGCAAAAAAAAGGAGAGAGGCAACGCACAGAGAGAGACAGCTAAACTGAGATATATTCTCTTGCTTCCAAAAATTCAGAGAATTCAGAGAACTGCTTTTCTAATCGGGGTGCTGATACCCTAACACCTTCCTTCCTCTCAAGGAATTTTCGGAACCAGGTGGGAAGGAATTCCCCAAGTGGAGACAGTTTGAGAAGTAACAAGAGGGTTCTACCAACTTTCTGTTCTCCGATTCCCCGAGCCAGGCGAGAAGGGAATCCCATCGATCGCATAGTCAAAGGGACAAAGTGGTCGCGCGCTGACTAGACTCCTATCGGCACACTTCTCCAGAATCTCAGAGGAGATCTACTTGTAATCTTTTAGAATACTTGTAATTTAGCTCCTCGACCCTTTTTGTAAGTTTTCCCCTTTGCAAAATTAATGAAAAACAGCAGCGAGAGCTAACTTAACGACTCTCCTCTTTATGAATATATATCGCATATACATCTTTATTGCTTGTTTATCTTCACCCCTTTGTTGATGAATTGATAAAAAAGAGAGAACAATTTAGAGAGTTTATATATGCATGCTTAATATTGTTGTTTATGCATATATGCTTGTTTAGTTTATGAGCTTTTATTGAATATTTTTATGCTTATTTGTTATGCATGAGTTAAGGGGGAGTTTCTATGAAGCTTATCTTTAATCCATGCATATATAACTCCATGCGATTTATCATCATCAAAAAGGGAGAGATTGTTGGCCCAAAGGCCTATCACTCTAGTTTTGATGATGATTAACTCATGTAGTTATAATAATAATGATCTTGTGCTCATTTAGTTTTAGATATTCTACCAAGATTTTAGTCGGTGTTTAGCTTTAACAAAATTCTAAGTCAAGTTTTGAAGCACGTGTTGATTCAAGAGCTCGCACTTCAAGATCGCATCAAGCACTCAATAGGAGTCTAGCTCTTTGAATCAAGTTTAGAATCAAGTCGAAATGAAGAAGACGATTTTCAAAGAAAAGATTTTCAAGACTTGAGTCATATTTGTAAGTGTTAAGATTTTGTATTTTAGATAAAATGTAAATGATAGATTAGTTGTGGATTGCTCAAGCTTATATACACAAACACAAAATTTATATGTGTTTTCATAAAATAGTTTTGATTCTTGAAAATTCCATTTTTGGTTTTGAGATTCAAAATATACATCTTTATGTTTCATGAATAGATTTCATCAAAATGCGTTTATATGGTTTATATGTATTTAAATTTCATCCATACACATTGTTGGTTTAAATGTTTAGAAAAACTTATTTGATGTTTCAACATCATGTGTTTGAGTTTTGTTTAAGTCAACTTTTTTTGGGAGCTTATTGTCAAAAACATAGATATTTCGTCTTATATGTGTATTGGATCATATCCATATACGCTATGCTTCAAAAGTGTTTTAATATCTTGTTTTTGTATGTGGACAAGTTTTGAAAAAATCAATTTTTCATTTCAAAGTTGATTTTGAAAAATACAGCTTTTGTTTAAAACTTTAACTTCTATACCACAAAAATAGTTCAACTTGTTTGTGATATGTGTTGATTTTAATCACACATATTTGGGTTTTAAAGTATTTAAATGAACATACTTCTGTGGATTTTATGAGATTTTATAGGTTATTAAAAGACCAAATTTTAATTCTTAAAAAATCCAGACCTGGGCTTCTGGCGGTCGACCGAACCAGAAGTCGGTCGACCGAACGGTCGACCGATGTGCACAGGCAACATGCACAAGCCTGGCTTGTTGACCGATCTAGAGAGTATACTCTCTTGATCTGGCCCCGGTAAACCGAGCGGTCGACCGGCCAGAGAGTAGTGCTATCTGGTTCTTGCCTCGGTTGATCGACCGATCGACCGATAGGTCTTTGACTTGGGTGCGGTTTACCGAGTGGTCGACCGGTAACCCCAACGGTCATAAATATGACAGTTGGCTGGTCGACCGGCCAGTCAACCGACAGGCCAATCTGGCCCATAACGACTAGTTTTCTGATGCCTCTATAAAAGAGACTTTTGGCCAGATTTTTGTGTAAGAGTTTTTGGCTGTTTTCTAGAGCTCTTTTCCAGAGTTTCTAAGCAAGTTTTTTTAGAGCTTTCATTTCTAAATCAAAAGGAGTTCTTCATGAGTGAATATCTTGATTTTATCAAAAGCTTTCTTGAGTTTTTCACTTTCAAATCTATCCAAGTTTTTTCTCACACAAGCTTGAGCTTTTTATTGCTATATTGATCTGATAGGAACTTTGTTAGTGAGAGTTATTTTTGTGATCAAGAGAAGTGATCACAAGTGTTCCACCCCCTTGTATTTGGGAATTTGTAGAGATGCGACCTCGGCAAGCTAGTGTGCTTGCGTGTGTTGTTCTTGTTGGAACAAGTAAAGAACTTGCGGGTCCAAGAGTTCTTGTAGAAGCTCGTTGTAGGTGTTGCGGCCGAGTGATCTTGCGGGATCATTATAGTGGAAATTCTTCATAGTTTTGAAGGTGGGGACGTAGAGCAAGTGTGCTCAATCCTCGAAACAATTCTTCCGTGTTTGTGATTGCTCATCTCTCGCTCACTTTTGTTTTATATCTTGCATGTTCTTATTATTTATATCTATTACATGCTTGATATGTCCTTGTGCTTAATTGATATATGCTTGGAATTGTTTGCCCACACTTGTAATCAACCAAGAGAGTGAAAAAACACCTAGAGGGGGTGAATAGGTGTATGGCTAATCAAATGACAAATGATGCGAAATTAAAAACTAATTGCATCACACTATGTGTAACCAAAAAATGTAACCGAATTCCCGCTGAAGGGCTCTGAACTATCTTCTCTTGATTCCTCTAAATAAGAGTTGAGATGCTATATGAAGCTCTCTTGGTTTAACATAAGTATGGGCACACACAAACAATACCAAGCATATATATATGATATGAACAATATAAAACAATGCAAGGTATAGAAGAGAGAGTTGAGAGATAGTGGATCAATCGCAAACATCGAGATATGTTTCGAGGTTCGAGCCACTGCTCTACGTCCCCGCCTTCACACAGAAGGATTTTCACTAATGCGTCCATACAAGACTTCCCACACAGGAAACCTCCACTGAGGATTTGGGTAATATAAATTTGGAGTACACAACTCCTTTCTCAAACAACAATAACCTTTACACAAGAGGCAAGGCACTAAGCCATACAAGATCAACCTCTCAATAGAGGGATAGGCATAAAGCCAAATAACAATCACCTCTCCACCAAGAGCGACAAGGCATAAAGCCAAACCAACCACAATCACCTCTACACTTAGAGGGATAGCCACAAACCAATGCACAACCTCCTCTACACTTAAAGGAAAAGGCACAAAGCCAAAGCAAAGAAAAGGTTACAACTCTTGGTGGTCTCAATAAACCACAAACCAATTTTCCTCACAAAACAAAAATCCTATAGATAGGATAGATAGATAGCTCAATTGTGAGAAAACAAGGTGTTTGAAAATCAAATCACAAAGAAAAATACTTAGAAAAACAACTAGAATGAGATAGGAATGAAGATCAAAACCAATATCCCAAATACTCTATTTTTCTTTCAACCCTTGAAAACAAATAAAGATAAATCTTTTTAACCCAAAAACTCTTTGAAAACTTGTTTCTAAAACACTTGTAAAGATGGAAATTTTAGCTCTTGAAATTCTTTTTCAAAATAGTCTAAGGGGATGGGTATTTATAACCTATTCCAAAAACTAGCCGTTGGGTCAAAGTCAGCAGAAAATTCTGTTGCCGGTCGACCAGCCAACGGTCATATTTATGACCGTTGCAGCCTGCCGATCGATCACCCGGTCGACCGATCTCAGGCTTTAACCTATGGTCGATCGCGCGGTCGACCGAGACCAGAACCAGAGAGCAGAGCTCTCTGGCCGGTCGACCGCCCGGTCGACCAGGGCCAAATCCAGAGTATAACTCTCTGGACGGTTCGACCGCCCGGTGGACCGGCCCTCAAGCCATTATGGCCGTGCACACTTGTGCACATCGGTCGACCGTTTTGATTGTCCGACCACTGGTCCGGTCGACCGGCTCAGTCGACCGCCAGTCAGTCTGGCTGGGGATTAAGGATTTGAAAACTTGTCTTTTTAACTTTCATAAAATCACATAAATTTCACAAAAATAAGTTCTTATAAGATCTTTGAGTACCAAACATGTGTGATCACAAATCAACACATATTACAAACAATTTTGAACCATTTTTGTGATATAGAAATTTGGCTTAAACACAAAATCGGTATTTTTCAAAACCAAATTTTGAAATGGAAATCCAATTTTTCCAAAACTTGTCTAAATACAAAAACATGATATTTAAACTCTTTTAAAGCATAGAGTGTATGGATAAAATCCAATACACATATAAGATACATATCTATGTTTTTTACATGAAATCCAAAAATACGTTTTGTTTAAAAAACAAAACTCCAAACACATGAATAGGATTATCGAAATAAGTTTTTCTAATTAGATGAAGCATAGATGTATATAGATCAAATCAAATATACATTAAACCATGTAAACTTGTTTTGATTCTATCTATTCACGAAAACTAGATATATGAACTTGAAATCTAAAACCCGATTAAACCGAAAACCAAACATTAAACTTTAAACTTTTGTGTGTGTGTGAACTTGAGTATATCAATACTATCTAATCTTTACACAAGATCTAAACATACTAAACACAAACCGAAGTCTTCTTGTCTCCAAGCCGACTCGATCCAAACACGATCCAACGAGCTTGACTCCAACCGAGTGCTAGATGCGATCTTGACGCGCGAGCTCTTGAATCAACACGTGTTAGCTCCCAAAACTCCTTTGTTAAATCTAAACACCTACTAAAATCTTGACCAAATATCTGAAACTAATTAAGCTCAAGATCATTAGTAAACTATAACTGCATGAGTTAATCATCATCAAAACTAGAGTGATGGGCCTCTGGGCAACAGAGAGTCATAGTGGCACCTCAACTCTTAATCTAGAGGAATCTTGAGCAGATAGTTCAGAGCCCTTCACCGGGAATTCAGCTACATTCTTTGGTTATACTTTGTGTGTTTGCATAATAATTTTAGTTTGCACAATTAGTTTTAATTCCGCATTAGTTTTGCATCAGATTAGCTTGTCAATCTAGGTGACTTACACAGTGAACTTTGCTTAGTTGTAATTAGATATGTTCCTGACATCTTACAAGATAGACAAATAATTGATCGATATTGTTGCTGAGATGTCAGGAACCTAAGGAGTATCGATCACTACAAGAGTGAATGCCATCTTGAACCTATCGTCAGCTTCCGCTCTCGTTCTAATTCCTCTTCCAAGAACTTCAAAGATATCTTGCCATTCACTATCTTGTAACTTTATGGAAGTCTGGGATCCATATCATTACAATAAGCTAATCTTACATCTTTCCCTTTGCGGCTCAAACACATCAGAATATACGCATCTTCTTTTGTCAGTCTTATGAACTGATTATTGATGTGTAATTTCTTCTGCTCAAAATCCATATTTAAACCTACCAAGGCAAATATCTGTTTGGGGCATATGCAAAATCTCCCTAAATCCTATATCAATCACTACATGAAGCTTCTCGTTAGTAAACATAGTGATCAATCGAATCAATAGCATCGTGAGCATCGTGTATGAATATCTCCATGTCGTAACGAAGTGATAAGCTCTAATACCAATTGTTGCGATCGGCACAATGATTGATCACTATGAAGAAGAAGAGAAGGAGAGATAAAATATTTAGAAGTAGAGAAAGCTAACACACAATTTAACATAGCTCCATCAATCAAATAGATAGCGTGTACATCCATAGGAGAAGGGGAGAAATTTTATTAAACTTTGAAAGAGTATAATGAGAAACACTCACATCTCTAGCTGAAAAGATTACAAGTCCTTTGATGGCCCCCTAAAACATCGAACTTTTATGGCTAAAACTTCTTTCATGAATTTCTCACTTTTTCTTTATTCACGCTTAGAATACATTGAAGGCCACCTTAAGGGTTATTTATAGACCCTAAGACCATCTTAGTCTTACACAAACTCTGAGAATACGAACAACATAACCTTTGAAAGAAATAAACTCGAGTTCAACTCAAACTGAAACAGATCCAGAAAAGAAAACTGTCAGCAATGCCTTATTAGTAGATGTATGTGCCAAATTAGTCAACTAATAATGTATTAGTCGACTAATCACTACTGTAAGTTGACTACTGAGATGTCCCACTTTTTATTTGCACCATTCGACTATTGAGATGTCAGTAGTCGACTAGTCTACTGCTACTCTTCGTGCTCGTCCATTCTTCGATCTCTGAAGATTTGTTTACCTTCACGACGTATTTGAGTAACAATCCTAACAATCTCCCCTTTGACTTGAATATATCAAAGTTCGAGAATAGTCACCATACTCCATATGCTCATATTAATGAACAATTTGTACAAACTCTTGACTTCATCTCCATCTCACTCCCTCTTCTCAGTAACCCCCTCATGAGGTTCACAACTTGATTAGATCAAACAAGTTCATGCCCGACCTGAACTTGATTACCTAATAATCTCCTTGATCCATGTAAGATTTATGTGAATTTTCTCCACACAGGAGTAATGATCTAAACTTCCTTATTGTGCGCCGGTGCAGCCTAGTCCAAATCTGCCTTTGAGGTAAAACTGAACATCTGAACTTGAAACTATAGTAATCTCTGATTGTTCCAAAACTTTCGATCTTGAAACCGAGAATAACTGCAATCCGCTAACTGTAACCTCTGAATTTTGCAACATATAAATATTGCTGAACTCTCAATCTGAAACTTCACTTGGGCATCTTTGAAAACTTTCATAAAATCACTTTCAAAATTGAAATTGAACCCTTCTCCATGTAATGACTCTAAGAGAGATGAGAATGTATCTTGATTCAAGAGCATGACGAACACCTTGTAGTGTAGTGATGCATCCACCATGAGAATGAAATTAGACTGTTTCTTCGCCAATCTCCTTGCTCATAGCAGAATTCCCCATGAAGACCTCTCCCCTTGAACCGAAGTGTATGAGAAGTATATTTTTCTATTCGAACTGATATGCTGTGAACATCCAGAGTCAATGATCCATCAATCTTTATTACTGACTGAACTGTTTGTAACAGATAGAATGCCACACTTATCTTCATCCCTTCAGCCAGTTCAGTGGTATTAGCTTCTTGTTGTTTCTTTTTGTGAGTCCAACAATCAGCTCTAATATGCCCCTTCTTATGACACTAGTTGCACACAAAATTCTTGTACTTTCGTGGAACTTTCATTATTACTCTTCTCCTTTGAAAAGAAAACCTGTCCGAAATCATCACGATGAGACTCCCCCGTCAACTGCTTGTCAATTTTGTCCTGTTGAGTAGATGCTCTTTGACTTCATTGACCTTGATAGTTGATTTGCATCTATAGATGATAGGTTTCCTAAAGCTCTTATATGAAAAAGGTAAAGAACACATTAATAGAAGTACTTGATCCTCATATTTTATCTTAACCTTTATCTTATCTAACTCATTTATAATAGAGGTAAAGTCTGCAATGTGAGACTTGATAGGTACACCTTCATTCATGCAGAGAAGAAAGAGATGCTGCTTCATAATCAACTAATTTGCCAAGGACTTCTTCAGATAATGATCCTGAAGTCGCTCCCACAACGAGGATGTTGTTTCTCTGAAGAAAACTTATTCAACACTTCACTCTCCAAGCAAAGTTGGATAGCATTAAGGCTTTCTCATTCAACTCCTACCAAATTTCTTTCTTCATATTTTTAGGTTTTTTTCTCCTACTTGAGTAGTGCTTTTTTCAACCCGCTTCGGGTCAGGATGGAGTTTATCCTCCCGCGACCTGTGAAATTGTTGACACCATCGAACTTTTGAATATCAAACTTGATTGCAGATATCTTCATATCGATCTTGCTCTGATACCAATTGTTGCAACAAAATGATATTCTCTGATGCCAATTATTGGGATAGGCACAGTGGAAAAAGAAAAGTCGGATCATCGTGCAACGTGAAGAAGAAGACAAAAAGAGATAAAATATTTTGAAGTATAGAAACTCAACACATAATTTAACATAATTCCACCGATCAAACAGATCGTGTGTACATCCATGGGAGAAGGGGGAGAAACTTTATTAAAATTTGGAGGAGTACAATGAGAAACACTCACACCTGTTGCTAAGAAGATTACAAACCTTTTGATGACCGCCTAGAGCAACGAATCCTTATGACTAAAACTTCTCTCACGAATCTCTCACTTTTTTCTTTTTTCACGCTTAGAATACATTGAAAGCCACCCAAGGGGTTCTTTAAAGACCCTATGACCATCTTAGTCCTACACAAACTCCAGCAATACAAATAACACCGCTAAGAAAAGAAAAAAACTTGAGTTCAACTCAAACTGAAACAGATCCAGAAAAAACTGCTAGCAGCGCCTTATTAATCGACTTATGTGTCAGATTAGTTGACTAATAATGTATTAGCCGAGTAATCACTGCTATAAATCGACTACTAAGATGTCCTACTTTCTGTTACACCATTAGTCGACTATTGAGATGTCAGTATTTGACAAGTCTGCTACTACTCTTCGTGCTCGTCTGTTCTTCGATTTTTAAGCTTCGTCTATCTTCATGACATAGTTGAGTCACAATCCTAACACTCCATGACTAATTAACAAAATAATAATAAAATAATAATTAGAAACTAGTCATTACTCATTAACATTATCTTAATACTCACTAACACCAATTACAAACTAATTTCCAACTCACTGACACTAATTAGAAACTAATTTGCAATGCAAAGTTGTTAATAAATACTAATAAAATAATAAGTTTTCGCTATTAGAAAGTTAACTAATTAGTATTGCATAATAATTAAAAGACATTGTTTATTATTGTAAATTAAAAACATTAACAGTAAAAAAGCTACCATAAAAATATGAGATTGATTAGTAGTTGATGATTCAATTTATTATTGAAAATTAATTGAAAGATACTTTAACTACAACAAATAAATAGATAAAAAAATTTAAAACCACCCAAAAGAATAAATTAATGAAAAATACTAATAAGAATGGAATAATAATTAATAAATTACGATTAATTTGAATAGTACTTAGAGAGAGAGAGAGAGAGAGAGAGAGAGAGAGAGAGAGAGAGAGAATTGCTTAAAATTAGTGAGAGGTTGTTGGGTTCTAATGAAGGAGTAATGGAGGAAGAAGGAGATGGAGAAGAAGAGAGAATGAGGAATGAGGGTAGGAATTTGCATTCAATTCAATTGAATTAGATGCAAATTCAATCGTTAACTGCATTTAATGCAACTAACTGTTGGATTAATTCCTACTGGGTTCAGTTTGAAGTGGGTGACAGGTATACCAACCCGCCACCCCTGAAAACCCGTAACCCAACTTAAGCTCAACCGGACCCAGCCTGACCCCTCTCTCAGCCTGTGTCTCACCAACCCTGACCTCTCTCTCCCCCCACTCTCTAGCAGCTGGTGGCAACCCTATTCTACTGTCACCATCCTCCCTCTATCCCCCTAGCGTCTCTCTCTCTCTCTCTCTCTCTCTCTCTCTCTCTCTCTCTCTCTCTCCCCCCCCCCCCATACCGGCGACAAAACCAAGGACGACGGCAATGAATCAGTGACGACGACTGTTCGCGGGGACGACTGAAAATAATGAATGAATGAAATTGTACCAAAACCATGCAAAAATACAGTAGCTATTTTGGAGAATTATAGTTCTAACCTAAAATTATAATTTCAATATTACTCTCTCCTCCTAACCCCTTGTTAAATTCTCAACTCTTATTCTCTTGCCCTATGTCCAAACAACCAAACATAATACCTATCATTAACTACACCTTTGCCTACACTCTATTTGTGAAACACAGCCTAAGAAAATATTCAAACTTTTCCAAGAAACAAAGGAGGCCAAAAAATAAAATAAAAATGAACATATGCAATGGTATTTTATTTTTCCTTCTTTTCTTTTTTAATTTAACAAATGAAACCGGTTAACCTCTTTATAACCCAGCCCAACCCTATTATCGCTGGTAGGACAAATGTAATCACGGGCCATATCAGTTAATTAACGACGCATTGACGCTCGGCCCATTAGCATCATAAAACTCCAATTTTAGTGTCCCAAGGAACGTGTCACGTGAGGACATTTACGTAATAAAACCCAATACGCAGGTTAAAAGTTAGACACTGAAGCTAGGGTTTCCCAAGGGTTTGTAATAACTTCTTAACCCCTCGCCCGTTCTCTCTCATAAACGGCGCGATTCCTGAGAGCTGAGATCATCTCGGTCGCGGGAGCTGCAGGACTCGTCAATTATCCATGGGCGGCTTTAGGGTATGAATCTCAAAAGGGAAACCCTTTCATCGTTCTCGCCTCATTCTCAGCATTAATCTCGTAGCCTTTGATTTCAAAATGATCGAGATCTGAAACTCTTCGTTGTTGAGAGAGAACCAGGTCGATTGATCCAAGGGTTTTAGGTTTTAAACACGCGTAAATCTTGCTAAGATTAATCTCACAGTAGTTCCTTTTATTTGAAATTAGTTTCGTTATTGTGCGCTTGTTTGATTATGATTGATATTGGTAACACTCTGTTCTCGTGAATATTTGGGGAAAAATGATCGCTTGAATGCTGCTAGCTAAATTATGTCATTTTAATGCGCAAATGAATAAAATTTAGATTTTTCCTAGGACGGAGTACACTTTTTTTTTTTTGGGTTTGGTGGGGGGGCGGGGGGGGGGGGGGGGGGGGGGGGGTGGGGGGGGGGGTGGGCGGCGGTTATGTTGGATTAACAGTCTATAACTTTATTTTTTGGTAAAGAAAATGGTGATTGATTTTAAATACGAATTAAGAATCATCCAGATATACTGATATTTTGGAACACTATGAATAGTTTTGATTTACATTTTAATTTTCAAAAGGCTTTATTGTGAGTTTGTTCTTATGTACTGGCTTGAATAATGATGCATACCAGCCATGTTTAGTTTGCGTACCATTTTGTTAAGTTCTAATTATTTTTTTATTAATTATTATTTTGGACTCGAGCAGTTTCATCAGTACCAAGTGGTGGGTCGAGCCCTCCCAACCCCATCTGATGAGCACCCAAAGATTTTCCGGATGAAGCTTTGGGCAACAAATGAAGTCAGAGCTAAATCCAAGTTTTGGTATGCTTATTATTTGAGTTTGTTCTTTCATTTTGATGTTGTACGATGACGTTATTAATTGGGTTACAATTGAAATACATTAGGTACTTTTTGAGGAAGCTGAAGAAAGTGAAGAAGAGCAATGGCCAAGTCCTCGCCATTAATGAGGTCACTTTTCCATTCCCCTTTTTTCTTCTCATAAATCTTTTAGTTGTTGCAATTGTGTGAAATGATCAAGAGCTTGTCTGTGTGTTAGGTGATGCTATTAGTTTGATGCTCAAGTTTGGTGATTTATATGTTTGTTTTTGAACTCTTAGCATAAAAATAATCTGCAAGCCCTCTAGAAGATCATTTAGTGGAAACTGATCCAACACTATTGTTAATGGTAGCTATTGCTGGTTGGACAATGTATTGGGCAATGTATTATGTGTTTTTAGTTTGTCTAAGTTGGCATGCTAAATCTATAGCCTGCTTTAGATGAATTCCGGGCTCAATTACACAATGTTGCATGCCATGTTGTACGACAAGGACCTTCATTGGAGGAAACTATATTGTTCCCAGGTTTTTTCTCCAGTATGTGGAGACATCAATTAGATCTGTCTCCTGGTTAACCAACCAAATTAAAAGTACTGCACTATAATGTCTTCACTCGTTCTTCTTTCCATAGGTCAGGCTGATTCCCGTATGTTTTTGAGTTGCTTACATGTGATTTTTGTTGAGGACTCACATTTTTTGTTTTGGCTTGGTTATGTTAGTTAGGTGTAGTCTCAGCTGTCACCCCACCTCTTTAGTTTTGTTTTGGTTTTTATTCTCAATTTCTAGCATGCAGGATTGTACTTGTAACATGTTCACTAAAATCATTTCAACCTCCAAGAAATCATGCTGTTTGGTGGGGGGACACCACTTGGTCCATGGGGACTGTTTGTAATGATAAGTTTTTTCTTTCAAATTTCATGATCTTACTGAGTTATTTCTGGGGCGCGGCAATCCTCATGTAACTATACGTGACATGTTTGTAAGATATCTGGTGGTCATATTTGCACCTATACATGGCTTGTTTATTGGTAATTAATTTTATTCAGTATAAATGTTAGCAACTATTTTCACCATTCAGATAGATGCTATTTAGCCCTTAATCTTACCCTGGTGTTTCGTTTCAAAACCATTGTTTTGATGGTTCAGGCCGTCCCCTTATCTGCATAATGCCCCTTCAGGTTTTGCCGTGAATGTTGGAACTGGAACCTCCCATATTCCTTAAAAAACTTAGAAGAAAAAAGACAAACATCTTCTCACTGTTGTCTACTAACTGTCAATGGCTTTATCTTGAATATGATGAGTAAATTAGTCCATAACTCACAAGATGCTACTCTTCTCTACTTATATTCCATATACTTACCGGATGTAATCATATTTTTGATGTAATCATATTGTTTCTCTGAAGAAGTCAGACAGGGACTTTTGTTTCTGTTTAATTTTGAAGTCATGAATCTTAAAATCATATTTTCTTTCACAAGCTTTTCCTCGTTGAGACTTTATATATGGAGATACTTTGATTTTTAGTCCATGTTAGGTATCTATGGTTTTGGGCCAAGCCTATATTCAACAAACGGTTCATTTTTTATGCAATTTTTCTTCTTACATTTCATTCTTAGTGTTATTTACTGCATTTGTATGTGTGTGGTGTAGGCACTACACATTTTGGAGACATCTATTTGCTCTTCATACTTTCCATGTTATGATTCTTTTGGTAGTGGTGTGTTTTCATTTTCTTCATGAACTTAAATTGGCATGATTGTAATTGTGTTACAATATATGCTTACATCAACATTCAATGGAAACTATTAGCTTGACATTTGTGTCTTATTTCTTGAAATTACATGAAGTTATTTTAAAATCTCATGAGGGTTATTTGCTATTACATTTAGATATGTTTATATAAACAGACATAACTATATGAGTTTAATTATAACTTTTTGATTAGCCCCTTTCATATCATTACTTTTATGTGGAAAATCAGTATATGTTTGTCAATTTTTAAAAATATTTTTATTGTGGTTTAATATTTAATGTGTTTTCCTCATATGACACATTGCCTAGTAACTATTCTGGAACTATATACGAAAGAAACAGAATATAACTTATTTTTCTATTTCTTTTGTTCATTACAACCATTATAATTTAAGGTTATTCCTAAGTTACTAAGTATAACTGATTTACTTTTTAACAAGTTGGAATATTGGTGTATATGTATGCCTTTTTCAATGTCAACAATCATATTACCTTTCAATTTATAGTTTTTTATATTTTTTTATTATGGTTTAATATTTATTTTATTTTTTCTCTCACCATTTTTTCTAACAACCCTTACTCTACAACCCCCAAAAAACCACCACCATCACCCTATGAAGCATGAACACGCTAAAATGAAGGCCATGTTCGTGTCTGATACGTGTCGAACACGGACACGTGCACGACAGCACAACATGATCCGACACGAGTCAACTCGTTTGACTCCCCCGACACAACATGATCCGACACGAGTCAACTCGTTTGACTCCCCCGACACGATCAAACGAGGCTCGGACACGACACAGACTTGCCACCTGGTTCGTGGGTGTTTGGGTTTGCGGGTTCGTGGGATCGAGACTACCAAAAAGAAGAACCCTAACCTGCGCGACCTCGTTGTCGTTCTATCGCCGTGGAAGGTTCTCTCTCTCGATCGATGTTCTCTCTCTATCGAAGGCGGTGATGTTGAAGTCTGAAACCGTTGGCATTGAGGTCAGATCGGAGGAAAAGATGGCGTCGAGGTTTGATCGGAAACGGCTGGCTCAATGGAGGAGGAGCTCGTTGGAGGTCAGATCTGAGGTTGACGAGGCGAACTTGCTGGATGTCGGCGAGATCGGGTGACGCGGTGGCAGATCTGTTGGATGTTGGCAGATCTGCTGGACTGGATGTCAGCAGATTGCTGTATGTCGAGATCTGCTGGATGTCTTCTGTATGTCGGAGAGCAAATAGCAAAGAGAGGAGAGAGAATATAAAAAGGGGTGAGTGGGCTAGTGGGCTTTTGCAGGCTTGGGCCGAGAAAAAAGGAAAAAATATTTATATAGGCTTGGGCTCAAATTAAATGGAAAGAGAAAAATTTGAGAGATATGTGGGCTTGGGCTCATATTTATAATAAAAATATTTTTTAATTATTAATTTATATATAATAAAAAAATATTGCTTGACGTGTCCCGCATCCTAATTTTTTGAATTTTGCCATGTCCGTGTTGTGTCTATGTCTGTGCATCATAGCCACCACCTGCACAAAGAAAATAACCACACAGACACCCAAAAAAAAATAAAAAAAAGAATATCAAAAAAGAATATCACTGATGTGCAGATCCTTGTCATAAAAGTAAGGAAGGTTATGTTGAAAAATCTGAGGTCTTTGTGATGCTAACTTTGAACCTATCCATCAGCTTCATTTTCACAAATTTGGCAATTTGAGTAGGAAGAGAACTATTGCTGATATATTACAATTCTAATATTCTAAGGACTGTTGGTTTTTTAGCGGATCTGACAGGAACGGTTAAGTGTTTTTTGAAAGTTTCAAATAAGAATACTTTGGTATTCTAAGGGCTTGTTAGGATCAGTGTTTTAAATGTCGGATATCAGGGAAGTGTCGGATGTCGTAATCGGATGTTGGATTTCAGATTTCAGAGATATTTCGGGGCCATCTAGTAAATTTCGGACGTCATGACGGATAACAAATATATATCCTAGATGTCTTAAATAATGTAATTTTAAAATTCTTATTAAGGTAATACATGCACAACTTATACAAAACTGCATAAATATGTTTAGGATATGTATACTTAACTTAAACATTTTGCATATATTCACTAATCTATTGTTAAAATTTCTCAATTGCTCAAACTTTAAAGACCAATCAACATACTGAGTTTTTCCTGAAATGTCGGCATATATATTGGATTTTTTCCAAAATATCGGCCGACATTTCTGAAACGCCATTTCAAATGCGGATGGGGATGTCGTGGCGGTGAGGGCTTGAAAACGAAATGTCGGCCGGCCGACATTTAAAACACTGGTTAGGATAGACTCAATTCTAAGGATTTTGGTTCCACTTTCCATTTTTCTCAGTGGATTTAGGAAATTCAAAAGAATGGCTTGTTTCGTTACTAAAATTTTGAACAAGGAATTGCAATCCAAAAATTGACCCAAACCTTTGGAGTTGAGAAATGGGGGCTAATACGTGTTTTCTCTAATCCAAAGCATCCCTCTTGGCTACAAACTATTATCTTGGTAAAAATTAATGATGTGGTGGATGGAGTTAATGTGGCACCCGAACAAGCTCTTTGGATTGTAATGAAAGGATCCATACATTTAAGTGCAATCCAATGGATTTTCACCAAATTGAGGTCTGGTGGATTTTCAACCAAAATGAAAATCTGTGGATTTGAAATCCAATAGATTTTCAGTTCAACAATCCAAAAAAACCCCTAAAACTTGCACTAGATGACTATGTTGTAGGGACACGATAATATTGGAATGGACACGATATGCATATACGTGGCGAATTCTTAAAAATACACTTGACACATGTGTATGGTAGATACGTTTTGGACACAACTTGGTTCCATGATAGGAGTGTTCGTGTTACATAGCTGGATGGAAACCAATAATCTATTAGTGCTTTTATATATTATTAAAATGGTAAATGTCTGGATATGATGATTTAACTAATCTAATAACGAAGAATTGGCCCGAACATATAATGGAGCCTTTGTACATGGATTTTTTTTATAGATTCACAGCAGTTTAGCGAATTCGATAGCAATAGAATCTTTATACTGCTTTGTAGACTTCCTCTATAATTTTTGTTGTTTTCAAATTCTTTAAGGTAAGAATAATATTTCTATATTTTTGGTTAAATAATTTCATGCTTGTCTTGTAATTCTTACCTTGCTGTTAATTGTATTTTTCATGTTTTTTTCTTTCTAGTTGTTATGGATGCAGTAACATGGTCTGTTTATAACTTACTGATTTAATCGTTTTGGGATCCCCTTTCTGATCTTTTATATCTATTACTGGTTTCCGTGAAACTGATATCTAAACCTGTACTGTGTTAATAAATCTGACTTTGAACTTTTGGGGGGCAGATTTTTGAGAAAAACCCGACAAAGATCAAGAACTATGGCATCTGGCTGCGCTACCAGAGCAGGACTGGGTATCATAACATGTATAAGGAGTACAGAGACACCACCCTGAATGGTGGAGTGGAGCAGATGTACACCGAGATGGCATCACGTCACCGAGTGAGGTTCCCTTGCATCCAGATAATCAAGACTGCCACCATCCCCGCCAAGCTCTGCAAGAGGGAGAGCACCAAGCAGTTCCATGACTCCAAGATCAAGTTCCCCCTTGTGTTCAAGAAAGTAAGGCCACCAACCAGGAAGCTGAAGACCACATTCAAGGCTACTCGCCCCAACCTCTTCATGTAGGCTATATAGGGTAAGTATGTGGTGCCTGGTGTCCCCAAATTTTCGCTTTTGGGGGTGTTTAGTTTGAACCTTATCTTGAATTAATGGATCATGTTAGCCTTTCCTAATGGTTGATGTTACATCTGAATACAACATTTCTGTTGAGATTTAGTTCAAACTACCAGACCTGTTCTTAATTTTAAGCCTTTTTATGTTGCTAGTATTGTGGTCTTTAATTCCATTATTGGCTTCTGGCATATAGTTGTGCGCTTGGGCTACGGGATTTTTTGATATAGAATGCTGAAACTCAAAACAGGGGAACAATTAGTAGATGGATCATGGAACATATCTTAATCTTGTGCCCTTCAACCTTAAGTTGTGGTGAACTCTTGTCAGCTTGTGTTCACAGTTGAGAACTGAAGGTATTGGCTTGATGTTATTTTTACCATGGCTTTGGTCACTGCAATCACCATAGTTGTATAGTATGAAACCTTGGTAATAAGAGTGATTTTTAACCATTTTATGGTTATGTGTATCTGAATAGGTTGTCGTCTAGTATGAGACTTCTAGTGTTGCCTGTGCTTGGTATCACAACTCAAACACCGTATTGCTGTTGTCGCCAATGCCACTCTCACCCCTGTTGTTGGCTCGTTGCCGCTGCCATTACTGTTCCCACACCAGCACCGGATACCACCATCAATGCAGCCCTTGTTACCGCGTCCATGACTGCTTCCGCTGCCACTACAGCTATAAGCAAATCTATCATTTACTTTTTCTTTTCTTTATTTTTACATTGGCTGTAGCCGGGGCTTGCACCAGAGACTGCCAGGACCCACTCTCACCATTTTACCAGTAAACCAGTTCTCACTGGCTGATCTATCATTAACTGGATATATCATTTTCCACTGTCATCATCTCTGCATATAGGTTTTCTGTTCATACAACATAAGGTTAATTTGGAGGTTCAGACATTATATTCTCAGTAACCCTTTTTGTGCACTAGACATGACAACACTCTGTTGGCTGGAATGTGTAGATTGTATCAGATATGATTAGGCAACATTCTCAGAGAATTCTTACCCGATAACAAACCAAGTTCTTGAGAGAGATTTTCTCAACAAAGTATTTATTTAGTGAATGAGAATGTTGCGTTCTGCATACCACACGCAACCTTAAAGTTCAACATGATGCAACCCGACCCAGCCAACCTCACCCGATTAAACCAGACTGTACTTTTGGTTTTGGGTTCGTGTCGGTTGGTTCTTAACTTGAGAACAGGTTCAGTTGGGTTAAAGAAAAAAACAAAGAGAACAAATAAAGTACATGCAGTATTCTCATGCTCACACACCCAATGACTAACACTGTAATTGTTATAACGACAATGCTGCCATGCAGTGGAGAGAGCATGAATCCGAAGCCCTCAAAGGATAACGTGTATTTATTCTTTTTAAGATATAAAAGACTCAAAGGAGAACTTAGAAATAAAATATAATTATTGACGCATACCCTCGGTAGATCTGTATTATAATAATCACAACAATAACAAACCTTCCCTCCAAACTTTTTGGGACGGTTATTTACATTATAATAGTGAAGAGTAAATATTCACTCTTATTGGAGGTATACAGGTGGATTTTAGTGCATTTCCCCCTTTTTTGAATGATAGGAGCTCCCATGTATTACTTTGTGTATAGAAACGTTTAGATATGTAATAAAAGTATTTCTCTACAAGAAATAATCTTAAGTTTCATATTGTAGTAGTCAAACTCTAGCCCTCACAGGATGATGTCACGTGTCCAAACACTCAAAAGCCTCCGCCACTCCAGAGACACTTTAAAAACTGCTCTTCGTCTCGAGGACACTTCTACTAGGTAGCTCCGATGCTCTCAGTCATCCCAGAGCTTTCCTATTTAGAGATATCAGCACCGTACAAGACCGACAGCAACAGACCATCTCTGGTCCCCGCCATCAGACGACAATGGTAATAGATCACCTATGATATCCGTCTCCGTCTACAACAATGACAACAAATCACTCCTGATCTATGCCTACAGTTACGCAGTTCAATCCCCCATGTATATAACGTGTCAACGCTCTCCAGTCTGAACAGTTATGGATAAGGCAAATTTCTCTGCATGTAATCCAACAATCATACGTCAATAATCACGGCCGTTATAATCAATCAACAAGTGCAGTTCGTGCTATTACGAAGATCACGCTCGCTCCCATGCACACAGATTAAACTGAGCTTAAATAGACGTTCTCATCCAACGAGAAGGGGATCTTTTTCTTGAACTTTGGCCTAAGAAGCCCAGCGCTAAACCTCGCACAGAGAATCCTGTAATTCTTATGCTTCACAGATTATAGTAGATTCCTTCTCCTCCGCCCTATGGTTTTTTCCAATTCGGGTTTTTACGTAAAATTCTGTGTGTCTTTTTGTTTGTTCTACACATTATTTTCTCACACACAAATCCTACTTTATTTATTCTCTCGCTTGTGGTATAAGATCAACCATCCAATAGATCATGGCGGAAAAATCTCCACCACAAATCGGTGTTTTCATTGAGATCTGAGTCCCAACACTCAGATTCCTCACCTACCAAACTCATTCTCAAAAAACCTCTCCAACAAGCCATTGCCCCGAAGAAGTAGCCTGCCACCCGTGAAGGGACCACCTCTAAAGACAAGTCTATTGCCATTGCTGGGGGCATCATCTCCCTAGCAGCCTTAACCTTAGCCCCATCGTAGAAGATACTATCTCTGCACCTTCACTAGGGACAACCGAAGACATCCATCCGCCGTCGATATATGAACCCCAACTCTTTTAAATGTTCACTGATATGAGGGAGGAGATGGTGAAGCAGCAAGTCTTGTTCGACCGCGAGCGGGAGCAAGTTACACATGATCGAGAAAATGCGGCCCGTGAATGGGAAGAGATGAAGCGCCTAAATGTCCAGCTCCTTACTTAGATCATGACACTCTAGAACACATGAGGACTGCCTCCATCTCCAGAGGGGTCTGCTGCTACGGAGGCTACAAGCAGCGAGCATTCTCAAAGCCGAAGGTGTCACAAAGTAGCCTCTTCTACTCCATCGGAGTGATTCGATGACGAACTTTGTCACATCCCCACACACACGACCACTCTAGGAGAAAGACCAAAGAGTTTGTACATGTCCAAGACCTCGATAATCTTATGTAGAAGTGAGTCGAGGAAGCAAGAGCACTAATCCATCGACAACTCAGAGCCATCACTACCGATGCAACCAACTCTCCCTTCTCAGAGGGCATATTGGGATGTTAATTTCTCAAGAAATTCACAATTTCAAACTTTGAGTGCTACTCCGGTCAGAGCGACCTGGTATAACATCTCCGTCAGTATTAGGACAAAATGGTGATCCATACTAAAAATGACTCCTTCGACTGGTTCTACTCCCCCACCGCGCTCGATCCACAACTTTAAGGGCCTCACCGAGTTGTTCCTCGCATAATACTCCTCTTGCCAGGAGTTTAAGTAGAACAACCATCACCTTTCTCTCTGTCAAGATGAGACCCTCAAATAATCTCAAGGCGTACATTGGCTACTTCCAGTACTAACTAGCCAAAGTACACAACTGCAGTAAAGCACCTCCGCTCTCGCATTCATTAGCAGACTGCGGGTTACCCATCCACTATACAAATGTCACCCGCTGGAGCGAGGTACTGTATCGAGCCCAACTGTACATCCAGTTAGAGGAAGCAATGAAAAGCTTCGTCAACTCATCTTTCAACCACGGCAACGACAGAGCCAAATCGAAGCCACAACACGGAGACCCCTCTTTCGACAACCAGGGTCGCGGGCAAGGCTTTCAAGAAGCAACCATTCTTGAACCTTCACCAGAGCCCATTCCTAGCTTACTTGGGGGACGACATCTTCACTCCACTGAAGCTCCCGATCCAAGACATCTTCGAAGCCATCAAAGGTCAATCCTGGGTGAAGCATTCGGAATCGAAGCCACATGATCGATCCCTCTCATCTTGGAATGAAGGATTTCTATTCTTTCCACGATCGCCCGGTATATCGAACTGCCTAATGCCAGTCTCTCCATCTATTCTAGCAAGTTTATCTCTGAGAGTACGTCCTCGTACCCGGAGCCTCCTTCGAAGTAGAAAGACAGCACGAGACCCCGTCTCTGAATCAACCATAGCACATGGTCACACAGTACAGGGCAATCGACTAGCATCATCTTGCACATAAACAGCAGGGAAGTTTCTTTAATGGATAAAAGCTCCCAGTATCTCATTGAATTTTTATGTATTTTACTAAAAATCATCTAATAAAAGTATAATCCAATTCTTAATGGCTTCCTTACGTCTTTCTCAGGATCCGAGGAACCTTCTCAGCTTATGAGCTCTTCTTACCAGAGTCAAGACCGTATCCGAGGAGGCATTTCCCCACTCGGGATCCAACATCTGCGTTCGACTCCCGGCTCTCTATATCCTCCACATGACCTATCAATCTGCTCATTGGCCCCCCCATGGGCTAGTTCGCGAGCGCATCTCCCCGGAGGTTTCCATTAGTGTGTTCTGAGGAGGGAAGCCTCCACTCGAGAACAGTAATACAAGTATCTACCTCCGATATCATTCTGACTCATCCCTATTTAGTTATTCGTTTGCCTTAATTCTTTATTTGTGTGTTCAAAAGAGGGAATCCCCACTCGAGATGGATACTACAACCCTCGACCTCAGGGTGCTCTCAGGCTCATCCCTGATTGGGTGATCGTCCTCCGAAAGGCTCATCCCCAATCAAGCAATCGCCACCCTCTCGACTCATCCTTGGTGGGCAATTATCGTCCGGAAAGTTCATCTCCATTGGACAACTATCGTCCGAAAGGTTTATCTCAGATTGGGTACTGCTGGTTTATCTATACTCCAAGGAGGGAATCCTCCACTCGAGAGACGTAGTGCAAATACCCACCTCTGTGGCTCATTTCTAACCAGGAAACTACCATCCGGAAGATTCGTCCCTGGTTGGGCAACTGCCAGTTTGTGCGTGCTCTGAGGAAGGAAGCCCCTACTCAGGAGACATAGCCCAAACACCTATCTCTGGGTAAAAAAGGCTTATTCTTAATTAGATAACTGTCCCTGATTGAGCAACCGCCTGTCCGGCTCTATAGCTAAGGGCTCCCAGTCCCTCACATGATATATTATGTTTGTGTGTTCTGAGGAGGAAGCCCCACTCGAGAACAATAACACAAACACTAGCCAGCCAAGCAATTCAGCTCCGCGACTGAAGTCCTCACTTCACTCGGAGACCAGCGCCTCGCGATTTAGTTTAGCTCCACGACTGAAGCCCACACTTCACTCGGAGACCAGCGCCTTACGGCCCAATTCAGCTCCGCCACTAAAGTCCACACTTCACTCGAAAGACCAGCACCTCATGACAGTTTAGTTTCGCGATTGAAGTCCACACTGTTAGCCCAAAGGCCCTTCACCTTAGTTTTAATGATAACTAACTTATGAAGTTGAGTTACTAATGATTTTGTGTTTATATAGTTTCAGTTATTACTCAAGATCTTAGTAGGTTTTTAACTTCAACAAAGGATTCAAAGTCAAAATTTGAAGTTATCACGTGTTGACTCAAGAGCTCGCGCTTCAAAATCGCATCTAGGACTCAAGAGGAGTCAAGTTCATTTGGATCAAGTTTGGATCGAGTCAACTTGGAGAAGAAGATCGACAAGAAGACTTCGGTTTAGGTTTGTTTAGCTTAGATCTTGTGTAAAAATAGTTTACTTTTGACTTGCTGAAGTGCACACACACACACAAGTTTATAGTTTGGTTTCGGTTTAACCGCTTCGTTTTTGAGTTTATTGAGTTTGAAAGAATACATATCTGTTTCATGAATAGATTTCATCAAAAGAAGTTTTACATAGTTTATATGTATATTGAATTTTCATCCATATGCATCTATACTTTATATGTTTAGAAAAACATATTTTGATGTATCTTGTTCATGGTTTCAAGTTTTGTTTTTATCAAAACCTATTTTGGTATTTAATGTCAAAAACAAGTATATATCATTTACCATGTGTATTGAGTTCTATCCATGCACATCATGCTTCAAATGTGTTTCAAATATCTTATTTTTGTATTTATATAAGTTTATAGAAAAATTGTATTGTTCTTTAGAAGTTGGTTTTTGAAAAATACCGTTTTTTAAAGCTTAACATTTTATGCCTCAAAAATAGTTCAAATTGTTTATAATATGCCTTGATCTTTGATCAAACATATTTGTATTTTAAGTGCTTACATGAACTTATTTTTATGGATTTTATGAGATTTTATGGGAATTTATAGGTATTTTAAAGACCATATTTTTCATCCAATAAACCCAGTTTTTGGGCTGTTGGCGGTCGACAGACCGTTCGACCGAATTAGAACTCAGTTGACCGGCTGGTCGACTGACGTGCACGGATATGTACACAAGCCCATTGCCTAATGGCTGGTTGACTGTGCGGTCGACCGACTGGATCAACCCAACTCTCGGGTTGGTCCCGGTCGACCGAGCGATCGACCGATAGGCTTTTGCCTTGGGGATGGTCGACGCCTGGTCGACCGGTAACCCCAATGGTCATTTTTATGACCGTTAGTCGGTCGACCGCCAGGTCAATCTGGACCTGTTCTGGACCCCAACGGCTATATTTTGAAAACCCAAAAAATATGGGTTCCCTTAGCCAGTTTTTGCAAAGTTTTTTAAGAGCAATTTTCCCTATATTCTTAAGTATTTTCAGCAAGTTTTCAAAAGAAGTTTTTGTGTCAAAACTCTTCATCTTTATTTGTTTCAAATTTTTGAAAAATTTAAAAGAAAATAAGTCTTCAAGAATTTTATTTTGTTCTTTATTTTTCATATCTATCAAGAAGTTTTTCCCAAGTGTTTTCTTTATTGTTTCTTTTCAAACACTTTGTTTTCTCACATACTCGAGCTATTCTTTGCAAATCTATCCTCTAGGATCTTGTTTGTGAGAAGTTTTTGTTTGTGATTTTTTGAGATCACTAAGTTGTTGTTTGTGATCTAAATGAGCACCAAGTTGTAATCTTTTTCTTTTTACTTTGTGCTACCTCTTGTGTAGAGGTGTGAGAGTTAGAGTTGTGCACTCCTTATTAGTATTTATAATTCCTCGGTGGAGTTCCCTTTGTGAAAGATCCAATAGTGGATAGTGAAAATTCTTTTGTGTGAAGGCGGGAACGTAGAGCAGTGGCTCGAACCTCGAAATATATCCTTGTGTTTGCGTTTGATCTTCTATCTCTCAACTCTCTACTATTTATATCTTGCATTGTTAATATTGCTCGTTCAAATACATGCTTGATATTGTTTGTGTGCTCACACTTGTGTTGAACCAAGAGAGCTATTGAAGCACACCAACTCTCAGTTTAGAGGAATCGTGAGGAGAAGTTTCAGAACCCTTCACGGTGAATTTAGACTCACTCCTGGTTACACTTTGTGTGTTAGCTTTTAGTTTTTAAATTTCACATTGTTTATCCTAAATTAGCAATACACCTATTCACCCTACTCTAGGTGTACTTTCAATTGATATCAGAGTTAGCGCTTTTGATATTCGGTTTAACCACCTAGGAGTGTGATCCTTTATTGCTAATCTAGTTAATTACTTTGCACACATTTTTATATACACTCATGGATTATCTTGCACACCCATATATAATGTTTCCAACATTGATATATGAAAGTTTAAGATGAGTGTATACCTCAAAGCTCTAGGATTACATGTTTATCTTGCCACTACCAAGAAATCATATTTTGATAATGGCAAGTATTTAGAGGATAATATACAAGCATTGTATGCACTTAGGCAAACACTTATCAAAGAACATTTGTCTATTGTTTCTTATTGTGATTCCGCTTTTATAGTGTAGAACATGTTGAGCTCTCTCAAGGAACAAGCTTCAAACAATGTGGAGAGAAAGTCTATTGGAGATGAGTCCGAGCAAGTGTGCTATACGGTCCAAGGAAATGACTCCCTTGAGGTAACTTTGAATACTCATCTAGATGATCATGATTGCTCTTCCATTGATGATAATGCTATGGATGCACTTGCTTTAAATGAAGAGCTTTCTAAATTTTATGAAAACTTGCTTTCAAAATACAAATTTTTGAAAAGTAAGAGTTTTAAATTAAAAGAAGAAAATAAAAATTTGTTTTCAAAACTTAACACCGTTTTACAAGAGAGGGTTGAGGTTTTAAATGAAAGGGATTCATGAAAAATCCAACTTGACCTTTTTCTAAAAGAAAATGAAATTTTGAAAAATAAAAATGAGTTTAATGATGTTTTCAAGAAAAATGAGATTTTGTCTTCAAAACTTGATTTTGTTTTAAAGGAAAATGATTCTTTAAAAAACAAAATTGTTTTAATTCCTAAAGAATTGAAATGTATTTCTTTAGAAAATATTTTTTTGAAAAATGATTTTTCTTCTCATTCTTGTCATGCTTCTATTGCATCATTTTCTTGTGATAAGAATTTTATTTCTCTTGTATGCTTAACTTCTTCTTCTATTATTGAAAATGATATATGTATTTTGAAGAAGAGTGTTGATTGATTATGCTCTACTTTGAGCCAATGGCCATGAACAATACAAGATTGGAATCCATGTTTCGAAAGAAACATGTTCCATATATTCATGCACACAAATTACGGCATACATCGAAACATGTTTTATATATTCATGTACACAAATCACGACATACACATGCTCATACACATAATTCTTTGTATACTAATGTGTACACTTATACACATTGTGGACGTAAAGACTACTTTGTAAAATTTTGTTATGATAGAATACATGCTTTAAATTTTGCAATAAAAATATTTGGATTAGGAAAGGTACTAACTCTCATGGACCCAAGAAAGTTTGGGTACCAAAATCCACTCCTATTACATTTGATGTAAGTGTGGGCTCTCAAAAAATGTGAGAGTTTTGGTGCCTTGACGGTGGATGCGTTCCAAGCGAAATGGTCATTATTTTGGATGCATCACTCTCAAGAGAGATTTGGTGGAAGAACCACCATAGTTTGGAGACATAGAGACTAGTTCATTTGATTTTACTAACTATCATTAACTCTTTATTTATTTTACATGTTTTCTTATTGATGATTTTTTTAGCATGTCTTGATTTTCATATTCATTATGTTTAAATGCAATGTTTATTAGACTTGTGATATACATAGGTAGTTTTTGAGATACACCCATGCTTAAATAGATCCATGTTCTTAGTGTTCTTAATTATTATTTAACTATATATGTATATCCTAGTGTTAATAATTCTTGCATTTATGATAATGATCTATTTCTTTATTCACCATGTTTTGATGTTTTCGTGCGTATTATATTTTGATTACATGTTTAGATGTAATTTTTATTAAAACTTGTGCTATATCAATACAATTAGTGAGTTACACTTGATTATTATGTTTGAGTACTTCATTACTCATGTGTACTCATTACATGCATTTGTATAACCTACTCTTGATGATTCTTGCATTTATACTTGTATCCCTATTTTGTACATGTTTTCATAATAATGGTTTTAGCTTCATGTATATGTAAATTTTACAATATACATGTTTTATCCTTGAATCACTTGCTTTTTATGTCATGTACTATTTTAAAAACTCAATTCATGTTTAAGATAAATATGTATATTTTAGTTTTGACAAAACATACATATGCCTTGAAGTTTGTTTAGTTTTGATAAAAATAGAATTTCTTGTGTTTTATGGTTTCATGTTTATGAAAAAAATTTCTTTTGTTTTGATTGAATTTCATTGTCCTATCTCCATGTATACGTGTCTTACATAATCCTTGTGCACTCGATATATTCTGTATTTACTCATGATTTTAGTTTCATCAGCTCATATGTGCTTCATAACTCTTTAAGTGTCAATTATTGTATATTTAGCATATTTTCATGAGATATATTTATGTTTTTATTTTTTTACTTGAAAGATTTCATACTAGCTTTTAAAATTTTCTTAAAACTAGTTTCGTACACTTCAATTGGTAGGCTTTCAAATTATGTGAAAATATTTTCAAATTATATCTTTGAAAACCCCTACCTTCGAAGAGAGGATGGATGAGCGACCATGTCTTGTGTGCCTTAATAAAAATCTCTTTAAACATGTGCATGAAAGGGTGGTAGTTATGAGTTATACACATACACATCTTGAAAATTGATTTTTATATACTCATACATGTTATATATATATGTATCATAGTTTAAATTGGTATTTAAATTGATCATACATATATATACATGTTTTCTTGTGCTAAGATCAACATTGTTTACACATATATATTTTATAGCACAAATTGATTTCATGCTAAGCTTGATTCATATTCTTAATGATAATTGGTATCTTTACAAGCTTATGTATTAGTTTTATTGGTATTTCAAAAAGAGGTAGAGAAATTCTTGATTTATATTTAAATTATATTTATTTTCAATTGGTATCTTATTCTTACTCTTTATGAAGAAAAATATTTTGTTTTCAAAAAAACTAACATTTTCAATATTAGTATCAATAACCTTCAATTGGTATTATTCTCAAATTGGTATCTATATTGTAAAATGATTTTAGTATTTAGCTAAAACAATTTTGGTTTAAAATTTACCATCAATTGGTATCATTTCTTTCTATTGGTATCAATTGGTAAAATACTTATTTTTCTTTCAATTGGTTTCTCTCAATTGATATAAAAATATATTTTTATTGGTATAAAAAATTTATTTTGGTTTGTATTGCCTATATACAAGGGGAGCTTAACATCTCCTTTACATATAGATTCATGATGAGTGTGGTACATAAAGAAGAGCTTGCCATTTTTTTTATATAGTACACGTGTGTAGGGAGAGCTTAACATATCTAACTATACATTTTATATTATACTTATATGGGTTAGGGTTTAATAATCTCTTTCTTCATATAACACATGTATGCATGGGGAACTAACTTGACGTCTCCCCTCTTCATGAATGTATATCGCATATACATTTATATTGTTTATTTTTTTTATCTCTTTGTTGATGAGTGACAAAAAAGGAAGAAGGATTTGGGTTTATGTATGCATATTTATTTGTGTTTATGCATATATATGTTTTAAGCATATTCATATGCATATGCTGAGCGTTTTGATATCCAAAGCTCTTATTGTATATCCATTCCATTGGTATCTTAGTCTACATATTTTATTGGTATCTAAGCTTCATTGAATATATTATATACATGTGTTTTATGATTTTGATTGCATATCTTTTTTTATTGTTTATTGGTATCTGATCTTTAATTGAATATCTATATGTTTATATTTGTTTTATGCTATGCATGAGTTAAGGGAGAGCTTCTATGAAGATTATCTTTAATCTATGTATATATAACCTCATAAGTTTTGTCATCATCAAAAAGGGAGAGATTATTAACCCAAAGGCCCTTCACCTTATTTTTGATGATGACTAACTTATGAAGTTAAGTTACTAACGATCTTGTGTTTATATAGTTTTAGTTATTGGTCAAAATCTTAGTAGGTGTTTAGTTTCAATAAAGGATTCAAAGTCAAATTTTGAAGCTATCACGTGTTGCTTCAAGAGCTCGCGCTTTAAGATCGCATTTAGAACTCAAGAGGAGTCAAGCTCATTTAGATCAAGTTTGGATCGAGTCATCTTGAAAAAGAAGATCGACAAAAAGACTTCGGTTTAGGTTTGTTTAGTTTAGATCTTGTGTAAGGATAGTTTAGTTTTAAATTGCTCAAGTTCACACACACACATACAAAAAAAAGTTTATAGTTTGGTTTCGGTTTGATCGCTTCATTTTTAAGTTTATTGAGTTTGAAAGAATACATATCGGTTTCATAATAGATTTCATCAAAAGAAGTTTTACATGGTTTATATGTATATTGAATTTCATCCATATGCATCTATACTTCATATGTTTAGAAAAACTTATTTTGATATATCTAGTTCATGGTTTCAAGTTTTGTTTTTATCAAAACCTATTTTGATATTTAATATGAAAAATAAGTATATATCATTTACCATGTGTATTGAATTCTATCCATGCACATCATGCTTCAAATGTGTTTCAAATATCTTATTTTGATATTTATATAAGTTTATAGAAAAATCGTATTTTCCTTTAGAAGTTGGTTTTTAAAAAAATACCGTTTTTGTTTAAAACATAACATTCTATGCCTCAAAAATAGTTCAAATTATTTGTAATACGTCTTAATCTTTGATCAAACATATTTGTATTTCAAGTGCTTACATGAACTTATTTTGTGGATTTTATGAGATTTTATGAGAATTTATATGTATTTAAAAGACCACATTTTTTATCCTATAAACCCAGTTTTTGGGTTGCTGGCGGTCGACCGTCCGGTCGACCAAACTAGGGCTCGGTCGATCGGTTGGTCGACCGACATGCACGGATATGTGCAAGCCCATTGCCTAAGGACCGGTTGATCGTGCGGCCGATCAACTGGATCAACCCAACTCTCGGGTTGGTCCCGGTCAACCGAGCGGTCAATCGATAGGCTTTTGCCTTGGGGATGGTCGACCGCTCGTCGACCAGTAACCCCAACGGTCATTTTTTTGACCGTTGGCCGGTCGACAGGGCAGGTCAGTCTTGACCTGTTCTGGACCCCAACGGCTATATTTTGGACACTCTATAAATATGGGTTTCCTTGGCTAGTTTTTGTTAAGTTTTACAAGAGCAATTTTTCCCATCTTCTTAAGTATTTTCAGTAAGTTTTCAAAAGAAGTTTTTGTGCCAAAATTTATTATCTTTATTTGTTTCAAAGTTTTGAAAATCAAAAGAATGTTCTTTGGGAATTCTATTTTGTTCTTCATTTTTCATATCTATCAAGAAGTTCTTCCCAAGTTTTTTCTTTGTTATTTCTTTTCTAAGCACTTTGTTTCCTTACATACTTGAGCTATTCTTTACAAATCTATCCCCTAGGATCTTGTTTGTAAGAGATTTTTGTTTGTGGTCTTTTGAGATCTTCAAGTTGTTGTTTGTGATCTAAGTGATCACCAAGTTGTAATCTTTTTCTCTTTACTTTGTGCTATATTTTGTGTAGAGGTGTGAGAGTTGGAGTTGTGCACTCCTTATTTGTATTTGTAATTCTTCAGTGGAGGTCCCTGTGTGAAAGATCCAATGGTGGATAGTGAAAATTCTTTTGTGTAAAGGAGAGGATGTAGAACAATGGCTCGAACCTCGAAACATATCCTTGTGTTTGCGTTTGATCTTCTATCTCTCAACTCTTTACTCTTTATATCTTGTATTGTTAATATTGCTCATTCATATACATACTTGATATTGTTTGTGTGCTCACACTTATGTTGAAGCAAGAGAGCTATTGAAGCATCTCAACTCTTTATTTAGAGGAATCATGAGGAGAAGTTCTAGAACTCTTCACGGAGAATTCGGACTCACTTTTGGTTACACTTTGTGTGTTAGCTTTTAGTTTTTAAATTCCATGTTATTTGTCCTAGATTAGCAATACACCTATTCATCCCCCTCTAGGCGTACTTTCACACACTTCACTTGAAAGACTAGTGCACGACCCAGTTCAGCTCCACGACTAAAGTCCACACTTCACTGGGAGACCAGCGCCTCACGGCCCAGTTCAGCTCCGCAATTGAAATCCACACTTCACTTGAAGATCAATGCTGACGTACAGTTCATCTCTGCAACTGAGGTTCTCACTTTACTCGGAGATCATCGTCTGCTTGCTCATCCGGAGATGATAACCAGACACATCACATTCTTGCCATTCAGAAGTCAGGTCTCTGAAGGGTATGATTATTCCACAATACAAGTTATGCAAGATCAAGACAACTTGTTCATTTCTATTACGAAATAACATGCAACTATATTTCATTAAATTTCATTATGTCTTTACATTTGACAAGTGGAATACATGAATTTTTTTTATATCCATGTATTACTTTTTGAAAAGAAATACAGAAGATCCGAGAACATGTCCTGCCACCATTTATACATCCCCGATACAAGAGCAACAAAGATTTGTTCACTGACGAAGATCTTTCGGGGGCAGTTTTCATCCTTGCAGCGATTTTTGAAGCAGGCAGCTGTATCTCGTCAGCAACTTCTCGTTTCTCCAAGGAAGCCAGATGAACACCACCTGCTGCGACGATCTCAAGAAGACCTCCAGGAGCAAGGCAATAACATCCGACCAGAAAGACTCTGGCAGAACACACCAAGAGGAGAAAACATCTCTCTTTGCTGCGGTGTCCCGAGGAAGAGGATAGGGCCTCAGGGTGAAAGGCGGCCTTACTGCACACCCAATCAACATGCTCCACCTCTTCCTTCCTTATACGCCCTATATAGAGGGATGACCCGATTTTTTCAGAATGATACTCAGCCCTTAAAAAATCGATGACTCGGGACCAGATCATGGCTCTAATCGAAGCGTCCCACCAAGCAATCGCTCCCGGTGGCAGAACCCCGTCATGAAGGCTGATGTATCTGACGGGTTCATCACGGTGACTGAGATATCAGGCCAAACAGACTCCCAAACAATGGGAAATGGACGACCATCTTCTCTACCTTATCTTTCTCCATCTAACAAAGAGGAGAGAGAGAGAGAGGCACATGGTAACTCAATAAGACAACAGGAGAAGAACTCAGAAGCAGGTTTTTCAGAGGAAATGGAAGAGGCTACTCCCACCAAAGAATCCAGTCTTTTTATAGATGAAGGAGGAGCCAAACTGTCCCCATTCGAATTCTCAATTCCTGAAAAGATGGTTCGTATCCCGAGAATTTTGGTCAACCAGAGAGGCACGATATCAACTGTTGCTTTCCCATGATCTCAGCTATCATGGCGTCGAGATTCGAAGAGATGCCAGTTGTCATTCAGCAGCACGATCACCACATCAATCTTGGATCCGCATTAATGGTCCCGATCTTCCTCTTTCCACAATCGTCAAGTCAAGCTAAAGGTATCGAAGAAGCTTTCACCGACTTCACTCTCCTACTTCTCTCCAGCAGGCTCGGACAAGCGAAAGAGCTGGGGGCATCTATAGTAGTTAAAATCTGAACCTCACAGGATGACGTTACGTGTCCAAGCACTCAAAAGCATCCACCACTCTGGAGACACTCCAGAGCTGCTCTTCGCCTCGAGGACACTTTCATCCAGGTAGCTCCAATGCTCTTAATCATCCCTGAGCTTCCCCATTCGGAGATATCAGCTCCGCACAAAACTGACAGCAACATACCATTGCTGGTCTCCATCATCAGACGACAACGACAACAGATTACTTCTAATTTCTGTCTCCATCTACAACCATGACAACGGATTACCCCTGATTTACTCCTACATTTACGCAGTTTAATTCTCCCTAATATACATAACATGCCAACGCCCTCCAGTCTGGGAAGTTATGGACGAGGCGAATTTCTCTGCATGCAATCTCTATAATCAAACGCCAATAATCACGACTGTTACGACCAATCAACATGAGCAGTTCGTGCGGTTACAAAGATCACACACATATCATCCGCTTTCATGCACGCAAATTAAACAGAGCTTAAATAGACCTTCTCTTATAACGAGAAAGAGATGTTTTTCTTGGACTTTGGCCTAAGAAGCCCATCACTAAGCCTGGCACATAGAATCCCTATAATTCTTGTACTTCAGAAATTATAGTGGATTTCCTCTCCTCTTCCTAGCGTTTTTTTTCCGATTCGGGTTTTCACGTAAAATTCTGTGTGTCATAGTGTCTGCGCTGCACATTATACCCTACACTTGTAAATCCCATTTTATTTATTCTCTCGCTTATTGTGTAGATCGATCGTTCAATAGTTCATAGCAAAAAATCTCTGAACGCCCCGATCCCGCGAGTACGGAGACGTTACTATGACGTATATACACAAGTCAGAAATACCCTCACATATATACGTTAAGCATCACTACAGGCAAAAATCAGAGTATAAAAGTACGTGATGCATTATACATTCTAACATATGAGTACAATTACAAAGTTATCACAAGATGTGACATAATATTACAAGAATATTACATTACCGATAGGCACAAATGCGAGAATATAAAGAGATATACAATTATGAATAGTACAAAAGATGCTCACGAGTTATAAAAAGAAAACTCGAGAGACAAACAAGGGGCCTAGAAGAAAAGGACTCTGGATGGTCTGCCGAAAATTTACGTTTTTACTGCACCACTCTGATCAGCAACTGGGAGAATCCATAAGCTCCAAGCTCCAGAATCTAGACATGCAGATCTAAGGGAGTCAGAAAACTTTTCAATGTTGGTATGATGAATGCCAAGTGGCTTATAGGGACAACACACATGTATCGATAAATCTGAATAAAAAACATGTGTTGAAAATTATGTCGTGAGCATACAACTAAACATGAAAGAGGCATCAAGTGATGAGATGTACAGAAGTGACAAAACCAGTTGTACAGGCTCAATAGATAGATTCATTAGATTGATACCTCAATGGGATAATCCAAAGAAGAAAATCCTCATCTATATACCATATACCTCATATCTCTATCGACTGAGTACACACAACCCAAGCTGTCCACAATAACAACTTAAAAGAACAATATAAATCACTAGGAAGCAGTGATTATACGATAACTAAAGTATCCGTATAAACCAAGAATAAGCAAGTTCGGAGGTTAAGTATAGTAGTACAAGTATAATGTCAAGTAAGAGACAAGTTGTGTAAAATATGGTAAAAGCAGGAAATCAGAAGAGTAGTATACAAATGAAAAACCAAGATAGAAATATATATAGAATAATAATAATATTAATAATAAACCTAAAATTAGAATAAAATCCAATGAAAGCAAATACGGCAAAACTAGTGGTACAACCCAGATTATGATTTCATGAAATAAGTATATCGTTGGAATAATCCAAATAAGAAAACCCTCATCTATATACCATATACCTCACATTATTGTAATCTGAATGTATACAACTCGAATTGCGAAACAACACAATAAATTATTAATTAACATCTTATTATTATTACTCGTCCTACCCATATATCTAAGTATGTGTACTGGCGTGCGTTTCACCCCGCATACATCTATATACGAGTAAGACGAGATTGTTATTGAAAATTGATGATGAGACCAATGGGTTATGTTTACGATGGGTCTTGTACATACCCGGGACATGACCCAGGATGTTCTGATGCTGACCCGGAACCTGCCGCTAGGCAAACAAGAGGTGGGTCTTATTGTATGTCCATTTAAGAATTTAATAGAAGTAGGGTGCCAGCGCTCCCCTCGAACATTTGGAGGCACTTAGGTAGAACCGAAAGTTTTAATTGCACAACATAACTAATACCACTGTAAATATATTCACCACTTGAAGTCAATCAATTTTCCCTTACTCGATGTAAGTTATTCTTTTTATAATTTATTATTATGTAATTATCATATTACAAAAATAGCAGGAGGAGGACAAGTTTAGGAGTAACAGGAGTACATAAGCACTAAAGATACATGTCACATATATAATACAGGATAACAGGACATGACTCTCGAAATATGATAATCAAGAGTCAAGTGGTAATATATCAAGTGATAAGTGATATCAAACAGGTGTCAGGTGATAGCATGCAAGAGTCAGGTGATAGCATGCAGGAGTCTGATGTCAAATAATAGCACAATGAATATTACTATCGTATATCATAATACAAGAAAACAGTACCAATATAGGAGATCGGTACGAATACAGGAAAACAGTACTGATATAGGGCATCAGTACGAATATAAGAAAACATATAGTTTTTAAAAAAATAGTATAAGTAAAGATTTCAAACTCTTCACAACCAACAATACAAGAGTTAATAGAACTATCAAGTAGGCAAGAGAGTAAGCAAGAAAGTGAACATCCAAGAGAAGTAAAGCAGCGCTGGGGATAAGATCAGTGAACAAAGTTTAATCACCAAAGCGCTTGGTGGAACTGAGAAACGACTTGAATTAAGATGCTAGTCTAAAATCTAACAAAGTTTCACCTAGACGTGTTTAGTGGTAAAATGCTGAGCGCTAAGCTGCCTTTTCAGGTGTAGCTAGAAAGTCCAGAGGACTTTAATAAATCTCAGAGATGTTAAGCCTGGAGGTTATAGTGTATAACTACGGAGCGGTTAAACCTGGAGGCTGAGTATGTACCTATAGGAGATGTTAGTACTAAACAACGCACATGCATATATGACTAGTAGGTAAGAGAACCGACAAGTGAGTGACCAAGCAAGCGATCATAAGCTAAGCAAGCTGGAGCGAAGCTAATGTACAACATTAGATGCTATCACATTCGGTATGGTTACCGCTTGCAGCATAGCTAAACGCACGTGTTACAACATGCGTATGAACGCCATACTACTAATCATGGCACAACTGTGGTCACGGGGTAACTATTTCGAATGGAGTTAGCGATAAGTGTCGACCCTAGGTCCACCTACCAGGCGTAGCATATAGAAAGTGCAGAGAACTTTAAAAACCTCAAAGAGGTTAAACCTGAAGGATATAATAAAAAACACAAAGTGGTTAAGCTCGGAGGTTGAGCAAGTATCTGCAAGAAATGTTAGTACCATATGAGCATACATATAAACATGATAATAATTAGACTACAGTGGAGTAGTGAAGCCCGGAGGCTAAACGACCATGAAGGGTCAGCCACACATGTTATAAACTAGTAATAAGGCACATCAAAGGTAGTGTAGATGTACAGGAAGTAAATTACACGAATATAGGCATTCGTCACAGATCTAACACATGTAATTCTAGGCATTTGGCCATACAAATATCGGTACACACTTACAATGGCACATACACGTGTCAACACACGAATACAAATATACCAACACAAATTTAATAATCCACAGGAAATATATTATATGGTCCATATAATACATATCACCCGTCGAAGCAGGAAACCTAAAAATGAGATGAGAACACTCGCCTAAATCCACAAAATGCAACACAAAATCCAGGACTCTGAAATATCATACGTGCCCGTGCACAACTCGATCTACCATCACCTAGGAGAGAGAGAGATTTAGAGAGAGAAAAAAAAGAGAGAGTGCAGGAGAGAGATAGAAGGGAAAGGAGAGAGGTGGCCTGCCAGCCTGGCCAGCCAGTGGTCGTCGGTGGCGGCACTGGTCAGCGGCGGTCACCGCTGAGGTGAAGAGAGAGAGTGAGGAAGTAGAGAGAGGTAGAAAGAGAGAGAGGAGAATGAGAGAGATCTAGAGGAGGGAGAGAGAGATCCAAGAGAGGGAAGAAGGACTGGCTGGCATGACGGCTAGCCAGGTGGCCGGTGGTAGCTCTACTGCCACAGCCAGAATCCAGAGGAGAGGAGAGGAAGGAAAAAAGTGAAAAGCAAAAAGAAAAGAAAAGAGAAAAAAAAGAAGAAGAAGAAGAAGGGGAATAAGAAAATGTAATCACCTAGAGGGGGTGAATAGATGACTAGCTAATCTAATGGTCAATTAATGCGAAATTAAAATTATTTATCCAAACTAAAAATACTTCAGCTAAATACACCAAGTATAACACAAAAGTGTAGCCGAATTTCCCTTGAAGGGCTTTGGACTAACTCCTCAAGATTTCTCTAAATAAGAGTTGAGGTGCCGCGTTGGCTCTCTTAGTTGAATACAAGTGTTACCAAATAATCCCCAAGCATATAACAATTAAGCACACAATATATCAAGCATATAAAGATAAAGACAATATAAGCATGTAAGATATAAAGACGAGTAGAGATAAAGAGAGAGAAAGCAATCACAAACACGGGAGAATTGTTTCGAGGTTCGAGCACACTTGCTCTACGTCCCCGCCTTCAACACTATGAAGGATTTTCACTAAAATCGATCCCACCGGGTCACTCGGTGCCGCAACACCTACAAGGAGTTCCCACTAGAACTCTTGGACTCTCTAATCCCTCCACTCGTTCCCACAAGAACTACATGCCGCAAGCACGCAAGCTTGCCGAGGCCGCACCTCTACAAAGAGCTCTCACTAGAACTCGAAACACCGCGAACGCACAAGTCCGCCTCCTCAAAGCAAAGATGTAAACTTTGGTGATCTAAACATTTTAATCACCTCAAACCCTCTCACAACAAAGATTCCTATAGGATGGGTATAGCAATGGATAGCTCAAGTGATTGTGAGAAAAACAAGAATTGAAGTTGTGGTGAAAAACTCAAGAAATCACTTTTGAAAACTCTTTATAAACTTTCCTTTTGAATCAAAGTAATTGGCTCTAAAATAAGTAGAGAAATCCTCTTAAAAGAGTAGGAAAAAGTAGCTTCAAAATCCACAGAAAATCTTGTTGAAAACAGTCCATAGGAGCCCCTTTTTATAGGCTAGGAAAAACTAGCCGTTGAGACAAAACTGCAGCCTGGACGGCTGTCAGTCGACCGGCCAACAGTCAGATTTCTGACCGTTGAGCCAGCGGTCGACCGGCCCAGTCGACCGTGGCCTGGAACAGAGAGCAGAGCTCTCTACCGGTCGACCGACCCGGTCGACCGGGGCTTTCCAGAGAGCAGAGCTCTCTGGTGGTCGACCGGGCCGGTCGACCGGCCCTCCAGCCAGACTAGGCGTGCACGCTTGTGTACGTCGGTCGACCGACTCAGTCGACCGACTTCTACCTCGGTCGACCGGCAGAAGCCAAACCAGAACATTTTTAGGGATTTAAAACTTGGCTTTTTGACTTAGATAAAATCCCATAAAATCTCTAAAAATCTACAAAAATAAGTTCAGTATAATACTTTGATATACAAACATGTTTGAGTAAAAATCAAACCATGTTACAAACATTTTGAACTATTTTTGTAACTTAGAAATTTTGGCATAAAACAAAATTTGTATTTTTTCAAATAGATTTTTCTAAAATTTCTCCAAATACAAAAACAAGATATTTTAAACACTTTTAAAGCATAGAGTGTATGGATATGATCCACTACACATACATGATGAAATATCTATGTTTTTGATAATAAGCACTAAAATATGTTTATAGTTTTTAACCAAAACTATTTTTTCAAAATAAAAACTCTTTTGTATTTTTCCAAATGAAAACTCTTTTCTAAAGTGAAAACTCTTTTATGAAAACACAAATAAATCTTATGTGTGAGTGTATATGGTAAACTTGAGCAATCCATCAACTATTCTATTCTTTACATTTTATCTAAAACAAAATCTTAATAAAACAAGCCTAAACACAAGTCTTCTCTTGAAGTCTTCACTTGAAGTCTTCTACTCTTTCTTGACTTGGTCCAAACTTTAATTCAAAGAGCTAGACTCCTCTTGAGTATTAGATGTGGTCTTGATGCATAGGCTCTTGAATCAAACCATACTAGCTCCAAAACTTGACTTTAAATCCTTTATTGAAGCTAAACACCTACTAAGATCTTGATCACAAATATGAGACTAATTAAACACAAGATCATTAATACTATAACTACATGAGTTAATCATCATCAATCTCCCCCTTTTTGATGATGACAGAACTCATGGAGTTATATATATGCATGGATTAAAGTAAAGCTTCAAATAAGCTCCCCTTTAATTCATGCATAACAATAAATAAATAAGATATGGTAATGAAGTGCATAATATCTAAACAAACATAAATGCATCAATAAGGTGAGGGACAAAACATAAATCTAAAATCCTTTTTCCAAAAACTTTTCTCCCCCTTTTTTTTAAACTTTCAAAAACATTCTCCTCAAAAACACAAGATGCATAACCACAATGCATAAACATGCATAAACTCAATATATGAAAGAACTCAAATAAGCATATATAAGCTCAAAATCTTTCTCCTCCTTTTTGTCAAGCATCAACAAAGGGGTTAAAGTATACACAAAATAATGTTCTCCCCCTTTTTATCCGAAACAAAAACCAGCAAAGGGGTGAAATCAAACAAATCAATAAAGAGATATATGCGATATATATTCATGAAGAGGAAGAGGCTAAGTTAACTTTCCTATATATTTGCATTACATGAAGAAGGGTTAACTCACATAACGCATATTATACAATGCATAAGAGGAGATGTGAAGTTCCCCCTGCACACGTGTATCGCATAAAGAAGAGTTGTCAAGCTCCTCAATATAAGATACACTCAACATGAATTTATATGTAGAAGAGATGTTAAGCTCTCCTTGCATATAGGCAATACATATCAAAATATTTTTAAGACAAATTTTTATAATACTAAAACAAATTTTAAGATATATCCAATTATAAACAACACAAATTTTGAATTCTTAACAAATCAAGATATCACAAGATATAGATACCATATGAAATAGGAAATGTGTGATACCAAATTGAAATCGAGAAATTGAAATAGAAACATTTTTACATTTTGATACCAATGAAAGAAAATATTTTGATACCAAATTAAATTTACATTAAATTTTGATACCAATAGAAATACATGATAAAATTTGATACCAAGTAGGTAAAACATATTGATACCAAATGAAATTTAAGCCCAATTGGAAATTGAAACATATTGATACCAATTGAAATATATGGATACCAATTAAATTAAATAGATACCAATTGAAGTTTATTGTAAATTATGATATCAATAAAAATACTTATTGAAAATAATGCATAAGCTTATTAAAAAATACCAATTGAGAAATCAATTGAAATCAAGATTCAATTCAAGTTTAGCATAAAGATACGTTGTACTTTAAATATGTAAATATTTTGTAACTCAAACACAAACATATCATATATATGTATGAAAAGAGAATACCAATAGAAATTGATATTATATGAAATGAAGCATATATATATATATATAATATATATATATATATATATATATATATATATATATATATATATATATATATATATATATATATGAAAACAAAATATGAATATATATAAAAAATATCAATTGAGATACCAATTGAAAATATAATGTAAATCAATTATATAACTCATAATAAACTACCCTTTTTATACACAAGATAAAAGATTTTTAATAAGGCATACAAGGCATGCTCGCACATCCATCCGCCCTTTAATGGGGTTGGTAGGGGTTTCCAAAAATAGGCTTTGAAAATTTTTTTATAGTGAAAACACTACCAAATGACAAATAAATAACTAGTTAAAAGTAATTTTTAAAAAACTAGTTAAAGATCCTTCAAACATGAAATCAAATCATATGAATCCATGAAGCATGCTAAAAATACAAGAATTGACACTCGAAATATATAAGGCTCAAAATATCTCATGAAAACAATATCAAGAGTAAACAAATGAAATGTGAGTGTACCATAATCATGTGAGTAGTATTTTCATAAACTTAAGCAATAAAACTCAAAACATTAATCATGTGAAAAACATAAAAATTCATTTTTCATATAAAGATGAAAATCATAAAAATTCCTTTTTCATCTAAAAATAAACTTCTAGGTATATGTATGTTTTTATCCAAAACTAGTAATATGCATACATATCCCAAACTTAAAAAGAGTCCATAATATAAATTGCATGAAGGCAAATGACTCATGGGGTATACATGTATATTTATTAGATCTGAATAGAAATGCATATACATGAAGTAAAACATGTAAACAGGCAAAACAAGTGTAAATGAGGAAATCATCAAAACTAGGCTATACATGTGCATGTAGTGAGTACAAATAAGCAATGAAGTGCAAACGTATATGAATCAAATGTTGCTTACTACTTGTACAAGTATATATCTAAGTTTTGACAAAAGCTACATCTAAACTAGTATTTACCACATGAAGCATAAAACATAATGATAAAAACAATATATGCTAAAATCATATATGTATATATTAAAGCGTGTAAACAAAAGGAGTTTAGAGATAGTTACCAAAACATAAGAACCATACTCTAAATCTCCAAAACATGGTGGTTGTCCCACCAAACATCTTTGATAGCGGTGCATCAAATGTATGTCCATTAAGTTCATTTACATCCACCATCCAGGCACCAACTCTCTCTTACGTCTTGTGAGAGCCCGCACCTACATCAAGTACAAAAGGTGAAATTTTGGTACCCATTTTCTTTTGGGTCCTCGGGGGTTAGCATCGTAAGAAACCTAAACATTCTTATTAGTAAAATTTAAAAAATTAATTCTATCATAACAAAATCTTGCTAAATGGCCTTTGCGGCCGCAATGTGTACACTTGTACACTCTACTATGCACATGTGAATGAGAATGATCATGGCGTGCAAAATGTGCATAAGCATGTTGTGGATGAGGTGCATGGATACGTGGAGCTTGTTTCTTTTGAAACAAAGATTCCAAAATCTATTTTATTTTTCAAAATTTAACTTCATTTTTATCAATAGTTGTGGCATGAAAAGCATGATCAACAAACTTTTTCTTTTTAGAATCATTAACTTTTTCTTTTTCAACAATTTTTCCTTTTAAAGAGTTATTTTCATTTAAAGCAACTTCCTTTTATTTTTCCACCAAAACAATTTTACTTTTCAAAGCATTATTTCCTTCACACAAATTATTCAATTTTTAAAGCAAAGAAATATTTTCATTTTTCAAACATTCATTTTCTTTTGAAATATTTTCAAATTTAGTTTGAAAAGAATCTTTCTCTTTTAACAAACAATCAAATTTATTTTTCATTTTCTTATTATCCTTTTTAAGTAAATCATATTTTTCAAGGAGTTGTTGATAAAAAGATGCAAGCTCATCATATGGCATATCAACATCCTCTTCTAACTCGAAATCGGCAGTTACCTCAAGGGGGTTATCCCCTTGGACCATGTAGTATACGTTGGAAGCTTCACTTCCAACATCTGAGTCGCTCCCCGCATAGTATTGTTCTTGTTCGTCAAGGGAGACGATGGTGTTTCATACTACAAAAGCCGAATCAAGATTAGCAACCCTACATAAATAATTATTATTTAGGGTACTCTTCAAAGTATGAATGACTTTTGAGTTAGCCTCAATATACTTGCTATTATTAACATATGAATCTTTAGTGGTAGCAAGATAAACATGAATGCCTAGGCTTTTGAGGTACATAAACATCTTAACCTTCCAAGTCTGGATGTTAAGAATGTCAAAGGTGGGAGGTGACATGAAATTTATGTGTGTGTAAAAAAATATTGTGACTAGCTACAAATGAGGATCTTTAACTCTAGGTTGTAAGATCCAAATCAAGAGCACTTGGCTCTAATACCAATTGTAATTACCTAGAGGGACGGTGAATAGGTGACTAGCTAATCTAATGGTTAATTAACGCGGAATTAAAGTTATTTATGAAAACTAAAAATACTTAAGCTAAATACACCAAGTATAATACAAGAGTGTAGCCGAATTTCTCGTGAAAGGCTCTGGACTAACTCTTCAAGATTCCTCTAAATAAGAGTTGAGGTGCCGCACTGGCTCTCTTGGTTGAATACAAGTGTTAGCAAATAATCCCCAAGCATATAACAATTAAGCACACAATATATCAAGTATATAAAGATAAAGACAATATAAGCATGTAAGATATAAAGACGAGTAAGAGATAGAGAGAGCAATCGTAAACATGGGAGAATTGTTTCAAGGTTCGAGCACAATTGCTCACGTCCCCGCCTTCAACACTATGAAGGATTTTCACTAAAACGATCCCACCGGATCACTCGGTGCTGCAACACCTACAAGGAGTTTCAACTAGAACTCTTGGACTTTCTAGTCCCTCCACTCGTTCCCGCAAGAACTACACGCCGCAAGCACGCAAGCTTGCCGAGGCCACACCTCTACAAAGAGCTCTCACTAGAACTCGAAATACCGCAAACACACAAGTCCGCCTCCTCAAAGCAAAGATGTATACTTTGGTGATCTAAACACTTTGATCACATCAAATCCTTTCACAATAAAGATCCCTATAGAATATGTATAGCAATGAATAGCTCAAGTGATTGTGAGAAAAATAAGGATTGAAGTTGTGGTGAAAAACTCAAGAAATCACTTTTGAAAACTCTTGATAACTTTTGAATGGAAGTATTTGGCTCTAAAATAAGTGGAGAAATCCTCTTAAAAGAGTAGAAAAAACTAGCTTCAAAATTCACTAAAAATCTTTTTGAAAACAGTCCATGGGAGCTCCTTTTATAGGCTAGGAAAAACTAGCCGTTGGGGCAAAACTGCAGCCTAGATGGCTGTCGGTCGACCGGCCCGGTCGACAGACCAACGGTCAGATTTCTGACCGTTGAGCCAGCGGTCGACCGGCCCGGTCGACCATGGCCTGGAACAGAGAGCACAGCTCTCTGCCGGTCGACCGACCCCGTCGACTGGGGCTTTTCAGAGAGCAGAGCTCTCTGGCAGTCGAATGACAATCAACCGGGTCGGTCGACTGGCCCTCCAACCAGACTAGGCATGCACGCTTGTGCACGTCGGTCGACCGACTCGGTCGACCAACTCCTAACTCGGTCGACTGGCCCGGTCCACCTGCAGAAGTCAAACCAGAACATTTTTAGGGATTTAAAACATGGCTTTTTGACTTAGATAAAATCGCATAAAATCTCTAAAAATCTACAAAAATAAGTTCAGTATAATACTTTGATATACAAACATGTTTGAGTAAAAATCAAACCATGTTACAAACATTTTGAACTATTTTTTGTAACTTAGAAATTTTGGCATAAAACAAAATCTGTATTTTTCCAATTAGATTTTTCCAAAACTTCTCCAAATACAAAAACAAGATATTTAAACACTTTTAAAGCATAGAGTGTATGAATATGATGTACTACACATACATGATGAAATATCTATGTTTTTGATAATAAGCACTAAAATATGTTTATAGTTTTTAACCAAAACTATTTTTCCAAAATAAAAACTCTTTTGTATTTTTTCAAAATTAGAACTCTTTTCCAAAGTGAAAACTCTTTTATAAAAACACAAATAAATCTTGTGTGTATATATGGTATACTTGAGCAATCCACCAACTATTCTATCCTTTACAGTTTATCTAAAACAAAATCTTAATAAAACAAACCTAAACACAAGTCTTCTCTTGAAGTCTTCACTTAAAGTCTTCTACTCCCTCTTGACTTGGTCTAAACTTTGATCCAAAAAGCTAGACTCCTCTTGAGTATTAGATGTGGTCTTGATGCATAGGCTCTTGAATCAAACCGTGTTAGCTCCAAAACTTGGCTTTAAATCCTTTATTGAAGCTAAATACCTACTAAGATTTTAATCATAAATCTAAGACTAATTAAATATAAGATCATTAGTACTATAACTCCATGAGGTAATCATCATCAAAACTAGAGTGATGGGCCTTTGGGCCAACAGAAAAGAGGAGGGAGGTCGGCAATAGTGTTGGCCGTCATTAGGTAGCCGCCAGGGGGTGGTGGGCAGCGCATCTGTCCCCTGGGGGTGGCAGATTTGGGAGAGAAGAAAAGGGAGATGGAGAAAAGAAATAAAGAGAAAGGAAAAGAAAGAGAAAGAGAGAAGGAGAAGAGAGAAAGAAGGAAGAGTGAAAGGAAGCCCAGGGGTCACCGGAGCTGGGGAGGTCACTGACGCGGCGGTGTTGGCCCAAGACGGTAGTGGCAACGTCGTTCCCAAAGGAGGGGAAGGGGAAGAGAAGGAGAAAGCGAGAGAAGAAAGAAAAAGAAAAAGAAAATGAAAGAAAGAGGGAAGAGGAGATGGGGAAGTGATGGGGGCAGACCCCCACGTGGGTGGAAGGTGGGTCAGCAGGGTGATGGGAGAAGAAAAGAAAAAGAAAAAGAAAAGAAAAAAAGAGAATGATTCCAAAGTATATAATATTATTTAATATTGGAAAATATCGACTAATTCAAAAAAATCTACAAAAATACCCAGAGGTGAAAAACATCATCCTGAGGTATAATATGAAATCAGTTTTAGAAATTAAATACCATTTTCAAATTTAAAATCTTGAAATCAACCGGTGATACTGGCCGACACAAATCCTGTCGAGTTTTAATAAATTCAAACAAAATTTCAAAAATACATTAAATTAGAAAATATAATTCTAAGAAATAGTGTGAAAAAAATTTAGAAATTCAACTCTGCTCGTAAATTAAAAATCCTAAAATTGACCTGTGATACTGGTCGACACCGATTTTGAAGATTTTGCAATTTAATTCGGAAAAATTTCAGAAAATCAAGAAAAATTTAAAATATTGAAAAATGATATTTGAAATTGAAATTGGTCAAATTTGACTATCAAAAAGATCAAATCGAGCAATACACTAGGATTGGGTCCCCAGTTCAGATTAGGGCTGACTCCGAGTTCATGAATGCGGAATTGATGCAAAATAATCACATAAATAATCATAAAATAAAAATAAATATAAAAATAAATTAAAAAATATGATCAAAAAATCTGAATACATATCTAAGTACGTATTCTGGGAATGGGGTGTTACATTCCATCCACCTTACAAAAATTTCGTCCCCAAAATTTCGATAAGGGGAAAATGTACACGGGAGAGATAGGGACGGGGGTTATACCTCTTAAGATATGAATAACTAAAAGTTAATGCTCACATCAACTGAATAATAAATTCGAGACCTAGACGTCCCCTGCACTATTGCTGTATAAATCTTCTGACGATACCATAATAATACTGACCTGATATCTGCTGATAAATGAATACTGCCAGAGCTTCGGTAGACTGACCCATCTGAACAATATGAAGCGAGCTGTATTAGTGGGATGATCAATAATATTCTTTCTGGACTACGAGATAACGCATATGAAATCCAAAGAAATCCATAAAGGTAATATAGAATCCTCGCGTGGCTCAAAGTTGTGCTTGATGAAGAGTCTGCAATATAATTCTCCGAAGTGCTGCATATTTACAATTACTTCGGGAGTAGACCAAAAGATCAAAAAAAAAAAAAGAAAATCCTGATAAGAGAGATCACAGATAAAGAAAGCCGATAATAACAAGTTCTGAATACAAAACGTTGAAAACTCTTGAAGGCCTAACTAAGAATTTATAATACTATGCTCTGGAGGATATCCTGATTGTAGATTAAATATCTAGAGAATACTCAAGTCCTGTAAGATTGGCCGAATAAATCATCGCCAAAGATTATAACAAGTTGGTTCAGATGCGGCTAGAAAACCTGGTTCATTAGGTCCATGCAATACATAAGGCAGGAGAAATCTGGAGAACAAGACTAGGATACTAAACTTCTGAAGAAACTAGCCACGAGTGAAGTCAAGACCAGGTGGGAACATTGCGTAACACAGCGTTAGGCACTAAGTATTTGGGTGCGACGGAGCTAACGCTCTGTGAGGTTTGCACTAGGTACGGCTCACGCGGTGAAATCAGTGCGTAACACAACGCTAAATGCTACGCGCCAGGGTGCAGCAAAACCTACGCCTAGTTTGATCTCGCGTGGCTAGATCATGACTCTCACTTGGCGAGGCTAATGGGGTCAGTGGCTCTGAGTTCAGTAAAGTCGATAGAGGAGATCATGATTGCTACTGAAATATTATAAAAAATACCATAGCTCTGCCTGATAAAAGTTTTGAATCTGAAAAACTGTTCATACCGATACTCTTCGTGTAGCGATACAATCTATCTGATTAAATAAGTGATGACTACCTAACTTTCTGTATTGATCCCCGTGGTGCGTTTATACATATAAGATTAAAATGTGAAGCCGAAGAATTGTCCGGTATAAGATAACACGATACACTAGAATCAACGAATACTAGAATAGGGGAAAGAGAACCACAACTATCCTGCCGCTACCTCTCTAATCTAGCCATATATTAAGTTCGTATAAAGACTACAAAAATTGGAATAGAGAAAAATGAAAGAAATTCAGAAATCAAAAGAAGGACGATCAAGAGAAAACAGATAACTCTGCACTTGTAGTTGAATTGTATAATCAGAACTCATAGATTTCAGTTGCAAACTTTATTACCATTAATGTGCTTACTGGTTGTACTATGGATGTGAGAGTCTAGGACTTGATACTACCATATAACGCCCCGACCCCACGGGTACGAAGATGTTACTGTGACGTATATACGCAGGTCAGAAATACTCTCACATATATATGCTAAGTATCAGTACAGACAGAAATCAGAGTACAAAAATACGTGAAGCATTATACATTCCAATATATGAGTACAATTACAAAGTTATCACAGAATGTGACACAATATTATAAGAATATTACAAAAGCGATAGGCTCAAATGTTAGAATATAAAGAGATATATAATTACGAGTAGTACAAAAGATGCTCACAAGTTACAAAAAGAAAACTCGAGAGACGAACAAGGGGCCTGAAAGAAAAGGATTCCGGATGATTTGCTGATGATTCACGCTTCTACTACACCACTCTGATCAACAATCGGGAGAATCCACCAGCTTCAAACTCTAGGATTTGGACATGCAGATTCAGGAGAGTTAGAAAACTCTCCAATGATTTGTTTGATGAATGCCAAGTCGCATGTAGGGACAAGCACACATGTGTCTATAAATCGAATCAAAAGTATGCATTGAAAATCGTGTCGTGAGCATACAAACCCGCACATGAAAGAGGCATAAAGTGATGAGATGTACAAAAGCGAAAAAACTAGTTGTACGAGCTTAGTAGATAGATTCATGAGATTGATAATCCAAATAAGGAAACCTTCATCTATATACTATATACCTCATGTCTTCATCGACTGAGTGCGCACAACCCGATCTGTCCATAATAACAACTTAAGAGAACAATATGAATCATCAGGAAGCAGTGATTATATAATAACTAAGTATCCGTATAGACCAATAATAAGCAAATTTGGAGGTTAAGTATAGTACAACAAGTATAATGTCAAGCAAGAGACATACTGTGTACAATATGGTAACAACAGAAAATCAGAAGGGTAGTAAATACCAATAAAAAACCAAGATACAAATATATATAGAATAATAATAATATTAATAATAAAACCTGAAATCCGAATAAAATCCGATGAAAGCAAATATGGCAAAATCAGCGGTACAACCCAAATTATAATTTCATGAAATAAGTACGTTGAAGGAATAATCCAAACAAGAAAACTCTCAGCTATATACCATACCTCTCACATTATCGTAATCTGAATATATACAACCCGAATTGCAAAATAACACGAACGAATTATTAATTAACATCTTATTATTATTACTTGTCCAACTCATATATCTAAGTATGTGCGCTAGCGTACGTTCCATCCTACATACATCCATATATAAGTAAGTTAAAATTGTTATTGGAAACTGATTATGAGACCAATGAGTTATATTTACAATAAGCCCCATATATACCCGGGACCACGACCCAGAATGTTCTGGTGTTGACCCGAAACCTGCTGCTAGGCAAACAGGAGGTGGGTCTTATTGTATGCCCATTCAGGAATATAACAGGAGTAGAGGGCCAGCGCTCTCCTCGGACACCTGGAGGCCCTCGGATAGAACCGGAAGTTTTATTTGTACAACATAACTAATACCACTGTAAATATATTCACCACTTGAAGTTCATCGATTTTTTCTTACCTGATGTAAGTTGTTCTTTATATAGTTTATTATTATATAATTATCATATTATGGGAATAGGAAGAACAAGTCAGATTCAGGAGTTACAGGAGTAATAGGAGTAACAGGAGTACTAAAGATATATGTCACTGTATATAATACAAGATAACAGGACAAGATTCCCAAAATATGATAATCATAAGTCAAGTGGTAATATATCAGGTGATAGGTAATATCAAATAGATGTTAGGTGATGGCATGCAGGAGTCACGTGATAGCATGCAAGAGTCAGGTGTCAAATAATAGCACAGTGGATATCACTATCGTATATCACAATACCAGAAAATAGTATCGATACATGGGAACGAATATAAGAAATTAGTACCGATACAGGAGATCTGTACGAATACAAGAAAACGTACAGTTTTTAGAAAAAAATATAAGTAAAAATTTCAAACTCTTCACAACCATCAATAAAAGAGTTAATAGAACTATCAAGCAGGCAAGCGCGTAAGCAGGCAAGTGAGTAAGCAAGCAAGCGAACATCTAAGCGAAGTAAAGCAGTACTGGAGACAAGATCAGTGAATAGTTAACAAAGTGCTCGGTGGAACTCAGGAACGACTCGGCTTTAGATGTGAGTCTAAAATCCGGCAAAGTTTCGCCTAGGCGTGTTTAGTGGTAAAACGCTAAGCGCTAAGCTGCCTTTTCAGGCAGAGTTAGAAAGTCCAGAGGATTTTAATAAACCTCAGAGAGGTTAAGATCGGAGGCTATAGTGTAGAACCGCGAGCGGTTAAGTTCGAAGGTTGAGTATGTACCTGCAGGAAATGTTAGCACCAAATAACACACATGCATATATGGCTATTAGGCAAGAGAACCAACAAGTGAATTAGCAAGCAAGCGGTCATCCAAGCGAAGCTAAGCAAGCTAGAACGAAACTAACATACAACACTAGATGCTATCACGCTCAGCGTGGTTACCGCTTCAGCACAGCTAAACGTACGTGTCGCAGCATGCGTATGAACGCCATACTATCGCTTACGACATAGCCGTGTAACTATACTCGAATGGAGTTAACGGCAAAGTGCTGATGTTAGGTCCGCCTACCAGGTGTAGCATATAGAAAGTCCAGAGGACTTTAAAAATCTCAGAGAAGTTAAACCCGAAGTTATAGTAAAAATCACAAAGTGCTTAAGCCCGGAGACTGAGCAAGTACATGCAGAAAATGTTAGTACCACTTGAGCACACATATAAATGTGATAATAACTAGACTACCATGGAGTGGTGAAGCCTGAAGACTAAACGACCATGAAGGGTCAGCCACGCATGTTATAAAGCAGTAATAAGGCACTTCACAGGCAGCGTATGTATATACATGAAGTAAATTACACTAATACACGCATTTGTCACAGATCTACTACATGTAATCCTAGGCACTTGGCCACATACAAATATCGGTACACACTCACAATGGTACATACACGTGTCCACACATGAATACAACTATACCAATACAAATTCAATAATCCACAGAAAATACATTATATGGTCCATATGATACATATCGCCCGTTAAAGCGGGAAACCCAAATGAGGCGAGTGTTAAATCCATGAAATGTGACACAAAATCTAGGACTCTGAAATATCACACGTGCCTATGCACAGCTCCACCCACCATCACCTAAGGAGAGATTTAGAGAGAGAAAGAAGAAAGAGAGAGTGCAAGAGAGAGAAAAGAGAAAGGGAAGAGGCGGCCGGCCAGCCTAGATGGCCAGTCGTCACCGGCGACGACGCTGGCCGCCGGCGGTCACTACAGAGGGGGGGAGAGAGTGAGGGATGAGAGAGAGGGAGAAAGAGAGAGGACAGAGAGAGATGGAGAGAGATCTAGAGAAGTGAGAGAGAGAGAGAGAGAGAGAGAGATCCGAGAGAGAGGGGAGGAGGATTGGACAGGTGGCCGGTGACAGCTCTGCTGCCACGACCAGAATCTAGAGGGGAGAGAAAAAAGGAAAAAAGAAGAGAAAAGAAAAGAAAAGAGAAAAAGAAAAGAGAAGAAGAGGAAGAAGAAGAAAGGGGAAGGAGAAGAGAGAGGGAGGTCAGCGATGGCACTGGCCTTCATTGGGTGGTCACCGGGGGTGGTTGGCAGCAGATCTTCCCCCTAGGGGTGGCGGATTTGGGAGAAAAGAAGAGGAAGAGGGAGAAAAGAAATAAAGAGAAAGGAAAAGAAAGAGAAAGAGAGAAGAAGAAGAAAGCAAGAGGGAAGAGAGGGAGCCCAGGGGTCGCCAGAGCTGGGGGGAGGTCACCGGAGTGGCGGTGCTGGCCCAGGGTGGCAGTGGCGGCGTCATTCCTAGAGGAGAAGGGGAAGAGAAGGAGAAAAGGAGAGAAGAAAGAAAAAGAAAAAGAAAATGAAGGAGAGAGGGGAGAGAAGATGGGGAAGTGATGGGGGCAGACCCCCCACGTCGGTGGAAGGGCAGGGTGATGGGGGGAGGAAAAGAGAAAGAAAAAGAAAAGAAAAAAAGAAAGATACCGAAATAATTAATATTATTTAATATCAAAAAATATCGACTAATTCAAAAATCCTCAAAAAAAACCTAGAGGTGGAAAACATCACCCTAAGGTATAATATGAAATCGGTTTTCAGAAGTTAAATCCTGTTTCCAAATTAAAAATCTTGGAATCAACCGGTGATGCCGGCCGACACCAAATCCAGTCAAGTTTTGATAAATTCAAAAAAATCTCTAAAAATATATTAAAGTAGAAAAATGTAATTGTAAGAAATTATGTGAAAGCGGATTTTAGAAATTCAACTTCGTTCGTAAATTAAAAATCCTAGAATCGACCAGCAATACCTGTCGACATAGATTTTGAATATTTTGCAATTTAATTCGGAAAAATTTCAGAAAATCATGAAAAATGTAAAATATTTGAAAACGATATTTGGAACTGAAATCAGTCAAATCTGACTACCGTAAAGCAAAATCGAGTAATAAATTAGGATCTAGTCCCCAGTTCAGAGTAGGGCTGACTCCGAGTCTACGAATCCGGATTCAATCCAAAACAATCGTATAAATAATCATAAAACAAAAATAAATACATAATGTAAATAGAAAAATATGATCAAAAAAAATCTGAATATGTATCTAAGTATGTATTTCTGGAACGGAGTGTTACAATCTCCACCACACATGTGATGCAAACTGACCCACCCAAGCTTTACCTGATCAAACCAGACTATTATTATGGTTTTTGGGCGTGGAGAGGTGGTTCTTAACCTGAAAAGAAGTTCAGTTGGGGTTAAGGTTAATTGATGACCCGTCCTAACCTCCCCAATTTGCATCATCAGCGCTAAGATAGACATTAGGTTATTTATTTATTTGTTTTGAGATTACCAATGAGTTAGCTCATTGGTAATACTTCTGAAAGTGAAGGTTGCAATTTCAATCTCTGTGGTTGTTGAACGAGAATCTAATTTGAGTAAATACTGATAGGTGTGTGTATAGGCTGGAGGGCAACCTCCATTCAGTTTCTCCGAATAAAAATATATATACCTGCAATTCTCGACCTGACACTTGGTCTCACTTGTTACTCTCTAACGGTTAAATATGTAGTAACAAACACACTTAATATAACTTAGTAACAAGCATACTTAACCCCCGTCAAGACGTTTAGAACTCTCACATAATTTCCTTAACACATGGCAGCTTCCTGCATAATGGATCAACGAGAGAATTAAAGAAAAACCCTCTTTTAGGTTTAGGTGCCTCCATTCCTAATGGGGACATTGAAGATAAAAATGATGACTTAAAGAAACAATGACTTGGCCACATCTCATCTACGTGTACATGTCTCTTTGCAAAAGACTCAAAGAAGAACGTACAGATAAAATATATTTACTCACACACACCCACGGCGGATCTGTATTATAATATACACAACAAACAACAAAACCTTCGTCCCAAACTTTCAGGGACAGCTATTTATATTATAATAAAGCCAAGAATAAATATTCGCTCTCAAAACAAACAATTATGAGCCTTTTGATCCTCCATGGAGGTAGTGATACATACTACCAAATGCCTAGTATCTGCAGCCAAATACATCACATCAAGCTCTAAGAACAAAAAAACAGTTGCACATCGTTTGCTTAGAAACACTAAGTCCAAATAGCCACCAAGAGTTCATTGGCCCCAAGTCTTCCGTTTATAGTTTGATATTCCCTCTTCTTTTGCTATATGCACTTCCCTTGGTTCCCATGGTCAGCTCTCTCTCTCTCTCTCTCTCTCTCTCTCTCTCTCTCTCGAAGAACATGAGAAATTTCCCATCTCAATCCCCACACACTTCCTCTTCCTCTCCTTTCACTAGTGGAGTTGGAGATCAAGCCTACATCATAAACATCAACTCCTCCAACTCTTCCATCAAATTCATCTACTCTCCTTCTTCTCACAACACAAACCCTATCAGTGCTGACCAGGGCCGAGATCTCGATCTGATCAAACCCATCCTGGGGTTCTCTTTCGGTGCAGCACTCGCTCTCCTCTACGGTGTAGTGAGCACGACGTTTCCGACCCCTATCGGGAAGTATCTTGAAATGTTCGTATTGTTCTTGCTGGTGGCTTTCTGCACTGCTCTCGCTGTCAGTGTCATCGCTTCTCGCGATCATGGACAACAGAGAACTATTGTTGCTTTTCAGTGCATTGCAGTGATGTCGGTGACCCTTGGTGTTGCTTCGGCTGCCTCGATTTTTCTGTGTAGTTGGTTTAGGGTGGCTGCTTATGGGCTTTGCATGGTACCAATGTATGCTTTGGGTCAGTATCAGTTTGAGCATTTGATCGAACAGCTGGTGAAATTGAAAGCAAAGCTCATGAGGAGGCCAAGAAGTGAAAAAACTTTGGAAAAAGTAGTCGTTTGATGAGAGAGCATAGTGGTTCTACATAAGTGGTACTTGAGCGTTTAGAAATGAGAATGCGAATGGCTCCCTAGTTTGAAACTGATTTTATTTTAAAGCTAATTATTATGATAATCGCAAGAAATTTCAAAAGTTAATTATTTTTTAAAGAAAATTCTCTTGATATGTCATTTTTGCTTCAAACATAAAGTTAGTGAAATACTTTTTCGTGCATCTTTTTGTTTTTGCATAAAAATGTAAAGTTGTCAAAGGAGAATTTGTCACCGATAGTTGTCTTAAAATAGACGAGTGCAAAACCTACTCTCTGAACTATAAAAACTTGCATAGTAACAACTCCTGACTTGAAGACATGTACAATTGAATTAAGAAAAATAATATTCTATATACAAAATGTACTACAAAATGTAAATGGTTTCCAAATCTAAGATCTAAAATAAACAAAATTTTATATTTGATTGTTTTTTTTCTATACAATTATGCAAATGTTAAGGTTTGAAAGGAATTCAATTCCAAATGAGGGGCCTTATGTGTAATTTTCTCTGGTTCAGATTAGTGTTAGGTTACATTTGCTACTTCACAAATGTTGTATACTAGTCTACCGACTAATATACGATAATCTAAAATTTTAAGTGGAGAATGGATCGTATTCAACTTTTCTTTCTTACTTGCTTGCTTGATAAAAAACAAAGAAATACACTAGCCTTTTATAGGCAAATGACAATAATGCATATATGACTTTTTAACTTCTCCAATTCATGGTGACTTTTCATTTCTCCAAATTGATGATGACTCTTCATTCCTTCTAATTGAAGATGATGACTCTTTATTTCTCTCAATTGATGATGACTCCTAATTGATGATGATGACTCTTCATTTCTCCTAATTGAAGATGATGACTCTTCATTTCTCTCAATTGATGATAACTCTTCATTTCTCCTAATTGATGATGATGACTCTTCATTTCTTATGGTCTCTTCTTCTTCCAAAATTAATGTCATAAAGAGATTTTTATTTGATATTCCAACACACCCCCTCAAATCAAAATGTTTTCATACCGAGCATTTCTTTTAGCCTTCTGAAAGGTTTAATAGGCAATGGCTTAGTGAAAATATCTGCTACTTGCTCCATGGTATGACAATACTCCAGCTCCACAGTTTTCTGCTTTACCGTGTATCTATATGTTTGCTCCTCCCATGATGTACTGGGTTCTTTGTAAGTTGGATGGCTGATTTTTTGTCCACAAATATTACAGTCGCTTCTTCTTGTGGATTATCCAATTCCTTTAAAATGTTTCACAGCCAAATAGCTTCACATATAGTAGATGAAGCTACCACATACTCTGCTTCGCATGAAGATAAGGCCACAACTCCTTGCTTCTTTGAGGTCCATGAAAATGCAGTTGACCCAAGATAGAAGACATAACCAGTGGTGCTTTTTCTCTTATCTTGGTCACCTTCCCAGTCGCTATCTGAATACCCTACTAACTCTGCAGTTTCACCATAAGTATAAAATAGACCAAGGTTGAGTGTGCCTTTGATATACCTTAGAATTCTCTTTGCAGCTAGCCAATGAGACTCCTTCGGTGTCTCCATATAGCGACTCACAAGTCCGACTCCGTAAACAATATCAGGCCTTGTGATCGTTAAGTACCTCAGGCTACCAACTAGACTTTTGAAAAAAGTCGAGTCTACAAAATCTCCAATTCCTTCTCTTGATAGCTTCATTCCTGTGGCTATTGGGGTGTTTACTGGGTTGTAGTTACTCATCTTGAATTTCTCCAAGATCTCCTTCATGTACTTCTTTTGAGATATAAAAATCCCATCTTGTTGTTGCTTCACTTCGATACCAAGAAAATAGGACATCAATCCATTGTCCGTCATCTCAAATTCATTGAACATCGCCTCCTTGAATTCAGCAAGCATTTCGACGTAACTTCCTATGTATAACAAGTTATCAACATAAAGACAAATTATTAGAAATTCGCCTTGATGGTTCCTCTTCATGTAGATGGCATGCTCATAAGGACATTTGGTGAAGCCGTTTTAATGAAGATAACCATCAATTCGGGCATTCCATGCCCGTGGTGCCTGCTTTAAGCCGTACAAGACTTTCTTTAGGTGATATACTTTGTCTTCTTGCCCTTTTACCAGAAAACCTTCTGGTTGTTGTACATACACCTCTTCTTCAAGAATACTATTGAGAAATGCTGACTTGACATCGAGATGATATATCTTCCATCTGTGATGAGCTGCAAGTGAAATTAATAATCTCACCGTGTCCAATCGAGCAACTGGTGCAAAGACTTCTTCATAGTCGATGCCGTATTTTTGTTTGTAGCCTTTCGCCACAAGCTCGCCTTGTACCGATCAACCTCACCATCTGCTGTGCATTTGATCTTGTACACCCATTTGACACCTATCGCCTTGTGATTTTGTGAAAGTGTTGTCAACTTCCATGTGTCGTTCTTCTGGATGGCATGCATCTCCTCCTTCATTGCTGATTGCCAACAATCTTCTTCCTTAGCCTCTTGGAAAGTGAGAGGCTCATGATCGGCATATAAACAAAAGAGATTAGTTTCTCCATCTTCTTTTATCTGCTCATAGATCTCCCTGAGGCTTCTCATTTTGATTGGACCTCGTTGCACGGAGGATTCGCTACTACTATCTTCCCCAGAAGATGGAGAACCTCTTGCAGGAGACGGTGTAGCATGTTGAGGAGATGGTGGTGTAGTTGGTGGTGGAACCTCTTGTAGGGGCTCGTCAGGTTCATTCACCATGTGTTGCTCTTTGACAGTCTCTTCATTGCTCCAACTCCATACTTCAGCTTCATTGAAGACAACATCTCTACTAATCACTAGTTTCTTAGTTAGTGGATTGTAAAGCTTGTATGCCTTCAACTCCTCGCTATATCCGATAAAAATGCATTTTTCACCATGATTGTCAAGCTTCTTCCTTTTGACTTCAGGTACTTGAGCATATGCAACACACCCAAAAATTCGTAGGTGTGCGACATTAGGCGTATAGCCGCTCCATGCTTCTTGAGGCGTCTTTCCCTTCACTTGCTTCGTCGGGCACCAGTTGAGCAAGTAGGTTGAACATGTCACAGCTTCTGCCCAAAACTGCTTCGGCAGTCCCTTTTCTTTAAGCATGGTTCTTGTCATGTCAAGAATAGTGCGGTTCTTTCTTTCTGCGATGCCATTTTGCTGTGGTGTATAGGCAGTAGTAAACTGCCTCTTTATGCCTTGCTCCCTGCAATATTCTTGAAACATATTTGAGGTGTACTCACCACCTCGATCAAATCGGAGAGTTTTTAGCTTATAGCCACTCTCTGCTTCAACAAGAGCTTTAAAATTCTTGAAGGTAGTAAAGGCAGCAGATTTTTCTTTAAGAATGTACACCCACAACTTTCTACTGAAATCATCAATGAAAGTAATAAAATATCTATTACCTCCTAAAGAGACAGGATCTAGTGGTCCGCAGATGTCAGCTTGAACAAGTTGTAATGGTGCCTCCGCTCTCCACGACTTTCTATTGGGAAAAGGAAGTCGTGTTTGCTTGCCAATTATGCAAACTTCATAAGTATGACTTGGTGGATCGATTGTTGGTAAACCTCGTACCATGCCGGCTGTAGATAGTAGCTTCAGGCCACTAAAATTTAGATGACCGTAGCGAAGATGCCACCTCCATGACTCATTCTTCATGAGTCCTTGAAAACACTTCTCAACTTTTGTGTTTAGATGCAAGGGAAACATGCGGTTCCTTGTCATCTTAATACAAGCTATAAGACCTCCTTTTGCATTTTTTAACCAAAGATGGTTGTTCTCCATATATACTTTATATCCTTTTTCGAGTAATTGACCGATGCTGAGAATATTACTTTTCATGTTAGGAATATAATAAACATCGGAAATATACTCGGGCTTACCATCCTTTTGATAGATTTTGATCTTCCCTCTGCCTTCAACGGAGAGTTTTAAAGAATCTCCCAAGCTCACACTTCCATGAACTCCTTCTACGAGTTCCATGAATAGTTCTTTCTTCCCGCACATGTGGTTGCTAGCACCCGAGTCAAGGTACCAAACATCATTCTGAACACTTGAATCATCATGAACAAGAAGAAGAGTAGAGTTATTACCCACGTCATTTGTTGCTTCGGCAAGATTGGTAAGATCTTCAATTCTGTGCCAGCAATCCGAGGCATAGTGTCCAAATTTTTGACAGTTGTAACATTGGACGTTCTTGTTGTTTCCACGTCCATATGTAAATCTTCCCCGATTACTTCGTCCTCGACCTCTGAAGCTTTGGAACTCCACTTGATTTTGAGTGGTTCGTTGTTGGGGACCACGTCCCCTACCTCTACCACGACCACGACCTCTACTATGTGAGCCATGATCATTTAGAGTCAGTTTTGACTCTAATGCTTGTTCCAAGACTATGGAACCAGTCTTCTTTTGCATGCGTTGCTCATGAACTTGGAGGGATCCCAAAAGCTCCTCTATTGAGATCTCCTCCAAATTCTTAGACTCCTCAATTGCCGCCACCACGTACTCGAACTTTGATGTGAGGGATCGCAACAATTTCTCCATCACTCGGATGTCCTCCATCTTCTCTCCATTTCTCCTCATTTTATTCACAATTGGAAGTAATCGTGAATAATAATCGGAGATTTTTTCTTCATCTTTCATTTGAGCGGCTTCAAGATCGCCCCTCAAAGTTTGAAGGCGAATTCGCTTCACCCGCTCGACTCCTTTGTAGATGGTAGCAAGGATTTCTCATGCTTCCTTGCTCGTCGTTGCTTCGGCAACTCTCTCGAAGGTAGACTCGTCCAACCCTTGATAAAGTAGAAAACGAGCCTTGCTATCCTTCTTTCTTTGCTCTTTAAGGGCCTTCTTCTCTTCGGCGGTGTAGGCGGCTTCTACCTCCGGTGTGGGTTCCTTAAACCCATCAAAGATTAGCTCCCACAACTCTTGAGAACCAAATAGAGCTTTCATCCGAATTGACCAACTCTCATAGTTATCTTTCAATAACTTGGGCATTTGTGGATTGATGAGATTGTTGGAGGCCATGAGGAGAAGAGGAAATGAAGCAAAATTGAATTGGCTCTGATACTAAATTGTTGTATACTAGTCTACGGACTAATATAGTATAATCTAAAATTTTAAGTGGAGAATGGATCTTATTCAACTTTTCTTTCTTACTTGCTTGCTTGATAAAAAACAAAGAGATACACTAGCCTTTTATAGGCAAATGACAATAATGCATATATGACTCTTTAACTTCTCCAATTCATGGTGACTTTTCATTTCTCCAAATTGATGATGACTCTTCATTCCTTCTAATTGAAGATGATGACTCTTTATTTCTCTCAATTGATGATGACTCCTAATTGGTGATGATGACTCTTCATTTCTCCTAACTGAAGATGATGACTCTTCATTTCTCTCAATTGATGATGATTCTTCATTTCTCCTAATAGATGATGATGACTTTTCATTTCTTATGGTCTCTTCTTCTTTTAAAATTAATGTCATAAAGACATTTTTATTTGATATTCCAACAACAAATGTACATAAATACTTAAGGAATATAATTTTTTATAAATGTAAATACAAAATTTAGTTCCAACATCAATGTCAGACTCAGTCCACGCCAAAGATGTTGGTTGAGCCAAGCTAGGGGTTGGCTATCATGTAGGATCGGTTCTGGGAAATATAATGCCCTGGGCAAAATTCTAAAGTGTGCCTCTGAACACACTAATTACAGTTATATCAAAACAATTTTTTCTTTATCAAATAATTATTTTTATTAAAATGATAAGAGTTTACAAAGATAAGAGAACTTTTTTTGAGGCCTCGTTAAAACCTTGTCTAGTGAAATCCCGGTGGGACAAAGCACTAGACGAAGGAAAAAGAAATACCCTGATTCTCAAAACATTATATTCAAAAACTAAAATATTTAATTTCTAATCTTCAAGTGTCCAGATGTCGATTCAACTTCCATATGTTGGAATTTGAATTAAACAATAAAAGAATTCAATCTAAAATAATTATCTTTAAAATAAACAATGTCAAGATTATGACTTTATCATAGATCAAACCCTAAAAATTATAGATCTAGTCTCCATGAAAATTCAAAGATATGATAAAATAAAATAGTAAAGGCGGAAGCGTACCTTGATCCATAACTGAATTCCTTGAATTATTAGGATGAGAAAGGCCTTTCAAAAGATTCATATTCCTCTAGGTTTCTCTCTGCTTGAAGGGATCTCAAAGAGAAGAAGATGATACATTCTTTTAGGGACCATGATCGCTTAAATAATAACTGAGTTATTGTTTTTTTCAATTTGGCCCTTCATCAAATTAGAAATTACATAATTATCTCTACACATTAAATCCATGACAATTTAATACTCATTAGTCTAATTATTAACTTTATTAGATCACAATTAATTTGAACTATACTTTAAGATAGTCATACACATTAAATTCACATATGTGAGCCCACACATATTGAATTATTTTCAACATTCTCCTACTTGGATTACATATGTTACCTTATAAATGTGTACACTTTATGAGCTCAAAATATTGCTATAATATAATCAGGTATTCTGAACAATCTCGTCTATTAATTATATTGATATAAGACTAAAGAAATTTTCGTTACATTTAGCGTAACTAAACCCGCCAATAATCACATATACCAATACAGCCAAATGATATAGATCAATCATGGATGTGTAGCATAGAAATTACATGTAATGTAATCTGAACATGCCTATTTTCAATTGGTCCTCCTTTAAACTTTAACATAATAATAAAAATAAAGTGTATAAACTGAATATTTTATTACTGCAGAAAATATCCAAATATACAAATGTGTCCATAATATAAAATAGAGTAATGAAACATATATACAAACGACCCATGATATTCTAAAGTGATATAACACCCATAGAAGTAATGTTCTCATGAAAGACTTTTGGTGTTAATCCTTTAGTAAGTGGATCCGCAATCTATGTTTGCCCCAATATGCTCTATAAAAATCTGTCCACTCTGTACCATTTCTTTCACAATCAGGAACTTTATATCAATGTAATATGACTTGGGCGAGCTTCTATTGTTGTTGGAATATAAAACTGCTGATTTATTGTCATAGTATAACTTTAATGGTCTTTCAATACTGCTCAGAATGCGCAGCCCAGTGATGAAATTTCGCAGCCATAATTCATGATTAGATGCCTCATAACATGCTACAAATTCTGCTACCATAGTGGAGGAAGCTATAACTGTTTGCTTAGCACTCTTTCTAGGAAATAGCTCCTATATCTAACAGATAAATGTAGCCCGATGTGGATATCCTGCTTCTTGACATCCAGTAAAGTCAGAATCCAAATACCCAATGAACTCAATCAGCTCTGACCTCTTATATGTGAGCATGTAATCCTTAGCTCTCTGTATATATTTGAAGATTCTTTTGGCTGCTCTCTAGTGATCCATCCTAGGGTTACTTAAATATCTGCCTAACTTCTAACAATGAATGCTATGTCTAGACGTGTGCAAATATGAGCATACATTAGACTCCCTACAGCTGAAGCAGAGGGAATCTTCTGCGTTTCTTTAACTTCAAGGTCATTCTTAGGGCATTGACTTAGACTGAATTTATCACTTTTTACGACTGGGGTGTCTTTTGGTTTACAATCTTGCATACCATATCTTTCAAGCTCCTTTTCTATATAGGCCTTTTGTGGCAATCAAAGAATACCCCAAGGGCGATCTCGGTATATTTGAATTCTTAAAATAAAAAATGTCTCACCATGATTTTTTATCTCAAATTTCTTCGATAGAAATCTCTTGGTTTCATGCAAAATTTCCTTATCATTGCTAGCAAGGAGTAAGTCATCAACATACAAAATCAAAAATATAAACTTACTCCCACTGAACTTGTGATACACACAATCTTCAACAACATTTGTCTCGAAACCAAATGAGACAACTACTTGATGAAACTTGCAGTACCATTGACGGGAAGCTCGCTTGAGTCCATAGTTGGATTTCTTTAATTTGCAAACCATATTCTTTGGGTCTCCAGACACAAAGTTTTCTGGCTGCACCATGTAAATAGTTTCACCAATGTCACCATTGAGAAAGGCTGTTTTAACATCCATCTGATGTAACTCAAGGTCAAAATGTGCAACAAGAGCCATAATTGTACTAAAAGAGTCTTTCAATGAAACCGGAGAGAAAGTCTCTATAAAATCAATGCATTTCCTTTGAATAAAGCCTTTAGCTACAAGACGGGTAATATATCTCTCCACATTACCTTCTGAATCCCTTTTGATTTTAAATATCCATTTACAACCAATAGGCTTCTTACCTTCAGGTAATGGGACAAGATCCCAAACTTAATTGTCTTGCATAGACTTATACTCTTCATTCATAGCATCTATCCATTTTGAGAGTTAGAGTCTTGCATGGGTTGACGGAGGTTGATTGGATGACCTTTCCTCAATCCATCAGTATCCTCATGTTCTTAGAGGAATACTATGTAGTCATCTGGAATAGCATTTCTCCTCTCTCTTGTGGATCTCCTTAGTGGCATCTGTTCTTGAGGTTGTTGAGTTTGTTCTTCAAGAACAATTACCTCAGCTTGAGTGGGGAGTTGTTTAATATTGTCTTGTTAAGATTTCATATCTTCTTCTTGAACAATGATATGTATAGAAGCATAAAGCAATAGTAGGGATCGAAACCGATTCCTCCTCAAAGAAAATGTCTCTAACCTTATTTCTCTCCCCAAACTCAACATCCTCAAAAAATATTGCTTTTCTTGTTTCAAAAATTGACTTAATAGTGGGATCATAAAACTTGTAGTCCCTAAATCGCTCAGAGTAACCAATGAAGTAGCTGCTCACTATTTTGGAGTCCAATTTCTTTTCATTTGGCTTATAAGGCCTAGCCTCAGATGGACATCTCTAAATATAAAAGTGCTTTAGACTAGGCTTTCACCTGTCTAAAGCTCATAAGGTATTTTGGCATCTATTTTACTTGGTACTCTGTTCAAGATATAAGCTGCTGTCTTTATTGCTTCTCCCCATAGTGATTTTGGTAAGGTAGAATGACTAATCATACTCCTCACCATATCCTTAAGAGTCCTGTTTCATCTTTCAGTCACACCATTCATGCAAGGTGAGCCTGGCATGGTTTACTGTGGGACGATTTCACATTCCTCTAGGAAGTCAGTAAATGGCCCTGGACGTTGTCCTAAACCGTCATATTAGCCGTGGTACTCACCATCACGGTCATATATGACACACTTAATTTTCTTGCTGAGTTGAGTTTCAACTTCAGCTCTGAATATTTTGAACATGTCTAGAGACTCTGATTTCTCATTGAATGAGATATAGGTATCCATAATATGAGTAATCATTTATGAATGATATAAAGTTTCGTTGACCATTCCAAGAAGGCATAGGGAATGTAGGGAATGGTCCACATATATCCGTATTTATTAGTTCTAAGACGCCTGAAGATCTGTTGATGCCTAGTCTCTTATGTTTGGTCTGTTTTCCCTTGATACACTCAACGCAGACATTTAAGTCTAAAAAATCAAGGGAATCCAAAATACCTTCTGTCACAAGTTGTTCTATTCTAGATTTGGATATATGACCCGAACGATTGTGCCATAATGTTATTGAATTTTTTATTTAGCTTACATTTTGTACCATGTGAACCCACATGCAAGGTTTTATTATATGATGCAATCGTGTCAAGCAAATAAAGGTTGTCATAAATACTCAATGAACCAATACCAATAATATTTGAATTAATGAAAGACTAAACTGATTATTTTCAAAAGAATAATGATAACCAAATTTGTTCAATAAAGGAACAGAAACAAAATTCCGTCTAAATGACGGTACACTAAAAGTGTCTTTCAAGTCCAAATAAAGACCAGTTCCTAATAACAACCTAAAATATCCTATTGCCTCAACTTCTACCGACTTTTCAACATCCACAAAGATGTGTCTTTCACCATCACTTGGCCTTCAGTAGCTCAGGCAACCCTGCATAGAAACACTTATGCTAGTAGTAGCATCAGAGTCTAACCACCAAATGTTTCTAGGTACCGAAGCTATATTAACCGCAGAACAGACCAAAGTAAAGAACATACTTTTCTTAGCACGTCAAGCATGATATTTTGTACATTCTTTCTTTACGTGTCTAGTTTTCTTGCAAAAGAAACAGTCTTCATTTTTTTTAAGTTTCTTTTGATCTGGACTCTTAGCAGCTTCATCCTTATTTCTTTTCTTACCCTTATCCTTTGAGGTACTGACAAGATGAGTACTTTCAATTTCTCATATTTAAGCCTTTCTTCTTCTTGCACACAATATGAAATGAGCTCATTCAGAATTCATTTCTCCTTCTAACAGTTATAACTGACCTTAAATTGACTGAAGTGTGCAGGAAGCGAAATTAATAGCAAATGCATGGGCAAGTTCTCGAGCTTTAGTGCCTTAAGCTTGGAAGCAATATGAGACATCTGCATGATGTACTCCCTTATGTTTTCCTTACCCTTATACTTCATAAAAATCAGGCTAGCTAAAGTGTGCTTGTTTCTGCCTTATCGTTCTTTGCAAAATATTTCTCAATTTCGGTAAGGAAATCTTTAGTCAAAATTATCTCATCAGATACTGCACCTCGAAAGGCTTTAAGAATGCCGCGCTTTATGATCATTAGACTCATGCTATTAGAGTGTTCTCACTTTTCAAAATTCTTTCTATCATCAAAAGAACTTTCAACTGTAAGAGAAGCAGGTTGCTCTATACTTAATGCAAGTTTTGGATCCATGCAGCCAAGAATAATTAAAACATTTTTTTTTCCATTCCTTGAAGTTTGCCACATTGAGCATGGAAATACCGTATGTATTTGCAGATATAGTAGCAGCAGATATAATAGCTGTACAGAGAATAAATCAAATAAACAGGCATGTTCACATCATAATCAAATGACTTAAATTTAAACAATTATGGAATACATCTCAAGATACCTAGCACAATATTAAATATCAAGTCTTTAGACAGCAATATTAGCTTGTAAGTGGTACTCTTGGTGTAACAATCAAATGTTGACAATAAATCCTGTCAAATAATAAAATTATCTTTGAATCAACTTATTATTCACATAAAAATCTTATAATTGTCACACATTTATCAGAATAAGTGCATATGCAGTTCGGCCAAATATTATTCTTCCTTTGGGCTGGTTAATACGCATGAATTCACACAAACACACACACAAAGACATCTTAACATTCTCATGAAACTAATTTACACAAGAGAGGTCACTTAGGCGACATCTTGTTTCAATTAGTTTTTATTAAATGTTAGACAATTTTAATAATTTATTAGACGTATACAAAAATTCGTTTAAAATCTTGAAAAGTCTTAAAATTTCTCAAAAAGGACTCAAAGTTGCGTGACGCCTGGGCAAGGCCAGTCTGGTGCGGCTGCGCCTGGCCAGCGTGGGTGTGGCTAGCCCTAATTTTTTTTTTAAGCTGAAAACAGATCTGAAGTTTTTCTATTAAACTAAACCAGATCTGAAATTCTTAAATCCATAGATCTGGAAATTTTTTTACTAAAGTCAAAGTAATCATGCAATATGATTCATAAGATCGTATATTTCAATTTCATGAAAGTATCAATAAAAATCAAAAATTTGAATTTTAATTCCTAAATCTAGGAATCCTCAATGGAGTGGCTCTGATACCAATTATTGGAACTTGAATTAAACCATAAAAAGATTCAATCTACAATAATTATCTTTAGAATAATTAATATCAAAGATCATGATTTTATCACATATCAAATCCTAAAAAAATATAAATATAGTCTCCATGAAGATTCAAAGATATGAGAAAAATAAAATAGTAAAGGCGAAAGCGTACCTTGATCCATGACTGAATTTCTTAAATTGTTAGAATGAAAAATACCTTTCATAAGATCCATATTCCTTTATGGTTTCTCTCTGCTTGAAGGGATCTCAATGAGAAGAAGATGATAGATTATTTTGGGGACCATGATCCCTTAAATAATAGCTGAATTATTTCTTTTTTCAATTTGGCACTTCATCAAATTAGAAATTACATAATTATCTTTTCACATTAAATTCATGATAATTTAATACCCATTAGTCCAATTATTAACTTTATTAGATCACAATTAATTTGAAACATACTTTAAGATATCCATACACATTAAATTCACATATGTGAGCCCACACATGTTGAATTATTTAAAACACCATATGCATTTCTTTATCTAAATGAAAAATATCACATCCCCCTACAAAATAAAAGTAGAAATGAAATACCAATCACTAATTATCATCTAAAATGTCTTCTTGTCGCACTTTTAGAAGCAAATCCTCAATTATATTTTCATATGAAATATTATCCAATATATCTTTTTCAGTACATAAAATCACTAAACTATTTAGTTGATCTTGGGTCATGATTGTCCGCAAGTAAGACTTCAATAACTTTAATTTAGAAAAACTTCTTTGACAGAGGAAACAGTTACAAGGATAATCAATAATATTGTATAAGCAATCAATACATTCAGAAACATATCCATACTTTTTACAAACTCTATTATCTTTAATGATGTCCATGGTTTATCAATTTTAGATGATTCTCTTGGTAACGTCACTAGCAAATCTTGTAATTTTGAATATAAATCAATTTCATCAACATCAGAAGTATCACTAACTTTTTAAAGCATTTGCAAAATTCATGTAAGAACATTTCAATTCATCATCATCCAAAGAAACTATTTTGATGCATTAAATAATAACTTAAAAATAAACTCAAACAATTCCAATTGTTCAAATCTGCTCCTCAATCGTGAAAGAGTAAAATCCACTATATTAAGAAAATAATCTGATCTAAAATATTCTTCAGTTAATTGTTCTTCCCTCTCATTATTGCTAATCTCATCAAAATGTCTTTTCCTGCAAATTCTACGTTTTTAAGAAAATATGGGCTCAATCTTCATGTTATTAGCCATTTTTTTAGCTTCTACTATGCCTAAAGTAAACCCATTTTTCCTGTAATCTTCAAAAAAGAAACCAATCCCTCTAATTATTTTATAGCAATATCAAGACATATATTTTCATATTGTAACTTTTTACTAACTAAGTTAATCTTATCCAAAACATCATACCAAATAATCAAGCTTAGTATAAACTCAAATCTTGAAAGTTCCCCCGATGCTAAACTTTGTGCATCCCTACTTAATTTGATATCTTCACTAATTTGTACTAATTTAAATAAAATTTATTTGATTTGGGAAGCTTGAGATTTTATTGCTTTGACACTTTCAATATGACTTTCCCAACGTGTAGGAGATAATGATTTCAAAGTTAAACCATTTAATGATCAAGTAAAAATTTCATCTCTTTGTTGAATTAGCCAATACTGTATAATTGCATTGACATGCTCCAAAGAAAGATTTTGCTTTATGAAAAGAGTTTGTCATATCACAAAGAATTAAATTAAGATAATAAGAACCACATGGCATGTAAAATGTTCTAGAATTTATGTCAAGCATTCTTTTTACACATCTATATTTTTTCCTTTCATTTAAAAATTTCAAAAAGTACTTCTATTTTTATTGAAGTATTTTTGAAACTTCAACACATCTTATTATTAATGTCATTTGCCCTTTGTGACTTGCATAAGGAGTACAATCATGAATTACTGAAAAATGCTTTGCCTCTTTGATTTTCAATAATTACATTTTTTTTTACTTTGGATGCTAATATCTTTATCAATTCATTTTGAATTTTATGGCTAAGATAATAATAATGAATACTTTTATCTTGAATGAGATGAAAATGATATTGTATTACTAGATCAAACTCTATAATCATTTCAAGTAAACCTAAAAAGTTTTTATTAGATTATTTATAAATTTTTTCATTTGTTCCACGAAATGCAAGTTATGTGCAGTAAGACACTTAACGACTACAATTATTTTAACTATTATCTGCTTTTAATGTAGTGTATCTTTCTTAATTAGCTCTTGTATTTCTATATCAATTGTTTGATTTTTTAATCTAATTTTTAACTCAACCCAAGTTCTCAAATCATTGAGGTGATCAACACTTGTTTCATGTTGTGTAAGCTTCTCACTAAGATGATTCCCATCATAAATTCCCTCACCCGCCAATTGATTTTTCATTTGCACTTTTTAAACAACTTACAACAAAAACAAAAAACTTTATCTAACTCTTTTCAGTAGATTAACCACTTTGTATCTTGAGTCTCACCATTTGGTAAAACTCGAACATAGTGTTTAGAGGAAAAATATTTATTGAATTTATTATAGGATAATTGAAATTATCTTCTCTAGCAGGACTTTTTCTATAGGTAAATCTCTCAATTTTTCTTCAAGATTATTCCATATTGTTGGATCATAAATGTTCACATCTTGGCCATTTAAATTCATTGACAACATGTTCATTATCGTAAAGAATAGAATGATCATGAATTTTATTATTTTCATTTTCACCTAAACCTTGTTTAGAAATTTGTCCATTCACATCATTCTCCTCTTCTCTAATTGTTCCGAATGAATTGATTGTTCATATTCATTCTCAACCAAAGTTTCTTGTGAAGCATCATTTTTAAAAAAATATTTATTTAGTGATCCTCTTAAACTTTGAGTAAGCTTTTCTTCATTTTTTTTTTTTAATCTATTTTTATATCCAGAAAGTTATTTGCTATACATTATTTAGTTTTTATAACACAAGCAATAATATCAAAATTCTCAACAATCTAACACATGCTAGAATCCATAGCGATACAATTAACAATATAACATGAAATAATATTGAACTTTAAAAACTTAACTACATAACTAATAAATAAAGAACAATTAGACCTAATTTTGAGCTTATTTTCTTCAATTTCAAACTTTCATGTTCCAATTGATTAAGTAGCAACAAACTCTGTAAAAAAATTAATATTAATTAGTTAAGTAATCCTAAAAAGTAATATATGCTAACAAATTTTCACAGAGCATTAGGCCAATTTTTTAGCTGTAGCAAGAGCTTCAAGAGTGAAGAGATCAAAATAAATAAACAACAATGTTCAAACAAATTCTAAAAACAACAGCTCAAATCAAACTTTTCAGAAAATGAATCTTTTGATAAATAAACACATTTTGTCAATTTTAAAAGGTCTCTCTCTCTCTCTCTCTCTCTCTCTCTCTCTCTCTCTCTCTCCTCTCTCTCTCTCTCTCTCACTCACTGTAGACCCAACATCCTGAAACGATGACCCCAATACCATCACTGTTAGACCAAATTTAAGAAAATGACTGAATCATATAAGAAAGAGCTGTAAATCCTTTGTCTCCTCATCTTCAAACAGCAAACCCAACTTGACCAATGGACCACATGTACAAATTATAAGAATATAGCCACATGTCTAATAACAAACTGAAATTCATAACTTGGCTTATCGTCACTGTCAATTTTTTGTCATGTTTATAGAGTAATAGTTCAAGTAGGGAAATAATAAAGAAGTGTACATCAGAAATAATAGAGATCATTGAATAGTAAGTGAAGATATTCAAAAGAATGACATGTGGATAGTGAAAACTAAGTAACTAAGGTTATAAAAAAGGAATAATTTGTACCAATATCAGAATAAACAAAACAAAGTACCAAGGAAATTCTCATGAATTACAGATTTGCACATAGACATTATCCAAGCAAAAAATCAGTTCATCTTGGTCCATGGAATACAATGAAAGGGGAGAGCTGCAAGTTGCTGACAGGTAAAAAGTGTGGGCTCGACGCCAGGAAGAAGATCAAGAAAGCAAGAACCGTTTTAGTTCTCACGAGTCACTAAGACGTGAAGTATTTTCTGGTTGGGACTGAGAGAGAGGAGAGAGATGAGAAATTGAGTATTGAAAAAAGTTGGGAAAGTGGAAGAGACGCTCATACGCCTCATGCAATCCCACAGTCTCTTGCATGGTGTGCATAGGAAATAGACAATAGTCACTCTGAATTTATTGTTTGCTATATTTTTTTTTAACACCCTATGTGAGGCTAAGGGATTAAATAAAATTTTGGACCCCTCTTAGAATTTGCGCCCTGGGCCGTCGCCCTAGTCGTCCTGGGCTAGGGCCGTCCCTGCTATCATGGCAAAAATATTGGTAACTGTATGTATGTATTTATTTAGGAAATCACTTACCACTACTCTTGTACTATATTATACTAGGAGAGATATGCGGCTCCCACTTGTCATTTTAATAGTAGTATAATCTAATGCTACACTAGTAGTATAATTAGCATAGCTCATTTGTTTACGGTTCTTAATAATTTATTATCTCTGAGTCAATGACAAGAAAACCGTCAAATTTGGACCTTTCATTTTTTGGTATGTGAGCGAATGCTTGACATTCGGAACATTCACATGCTTGTAATTGACATCTTTTCCTATCCACATGTGCGTTGGAGCATCTATCTCCAATGCATATGCTGGAGAGAGGTTGATGATTTCTACTGCTATATGCATTGCCTCACCCCAAAAGATTTTCAGCAGTTTTGTATGTGAAAGCATGCTCCTCACATTTTCGCATATAGTACGATTCCTCTCTGTTAGTCCATGTTACTGCGGTGTCTTTGCAACTGTCAATACTCCTCAAATAGACTTGTACATTCGCCCCCTTGTCGGAACGAGTTGCCTTGAGTGACAATGTCTCTCTCTGTCTTTCTCTTTCTACTGACATATGGAACTTATGAAAACATTCTAACAGCTGGTCTAAAGGGCGTGTTTGTTTCGCCGCAAAACGCCGCAAAACGCAAGTCGTAAAACTTCTTTTCCATTTTCCGTTGTTTGTTTCGCTGAAAAACAAGTTGCAAAATGCAACTCTTCTTTTCCGATTTGCAGTTGCTACAGTTAAATTTGTGGTCATGTAAATATCACTTTTACACTCATATTTTTCACTTGCAGTTACTACAGTTAATTTTGTGGTCATGTAACTCTCACTTGTAGTACGCTTACAGTTCAAAACAGTTACTTGATAATCAATATATAATTTAATATTATTAAATATTTAATATTTTAAATAGTGTTCAATTTCTTATTTAATTATTTAATTATTTTATATTCTTAATCTTTAATTTTTTTTATTGTTTTTAATATTGTTTTAATATTTAATATTTTACTATTTAATTTACTATTTTTATTTACTATTTTATTTAATACTTTATTATTTTATTAATATTTATTCCATTTTTATTATTTTATTTAGAGTTAATATTTTATTAATATAACAATATTATACTTTAATATAAAATTATTATATATTTAATTATTTTTTTTATATAAAAATTACTTTATTAATATCATAATATATTTTATTATTATATTAATATTTTATTATGTTAATATTGTAATAATAATTCAATATAATAATACTATAATGATAATTTATTATTAAATTATAATTATATTTTACTTTGTTAATTTTATATTCTATAATATTACAATAATATTATAATAAAATTTATATTATAATAATTTTCAAGAATTTTTAATATTATAATATTATAACTATATTTTATTATTTTTGTAAGATTTTTTAATATTATAATAAAATTTATATTATAATAATTTTCAAGTATTTTTAATATTATAATATTATAACTATATTTTATTATTTTTGTAAGATTTTATAATATTTATATTTTATTAGTATTCTTAAAATTTTATTAATGTTCTTTAGATTTTCTTAAAATTTTATATTATTTATTTAGTTAATATTTTAGTAATATTTTACTATTTATACTAATATTTTATTAATATTATTGTTATAAATAAAATATTAAGATTATTAATTTTTTATCTCAAATTTATTAATACAATTAATTTTGCAATAGTAGATTTAATTTAATAGTATTTATAATATTTAAATCACTGCTACAGTTAATTTTGTGGTCAACTTTTCCACTTACAATTTACATTACCAACCAAACACCGTAAAACACAATGTACTTTACCATTTACACTTTCACTTTATCAACCAAACACCATAAAACACAATATACTTTTCTATTTACACTTCACTTTATCAACCAAACACCGTAAAACACAATATATTTTCTCTGCTACAGTTCACTTTTTTCATTCTCATTTTACGACTTACGACTTGCGACGTTTTGCAACGAAACAAACAGGCCCTTTGCTCTTGATCATGTAAGCCCATAGCTTTATGGAGTAATCATCAATGAAGGTAACATAATACCGAGCTCCATTAAATGTTTGTACTTTCATAGGACTTTACATGTCTGTGTGAACTGACTCCAACATATGAGTTCTCTTTAATGGTGCAGCCTTCTTCGCAAACGAGACTCTGTGCTGCTTGCCTACTATACAATTTGTGCATAAATCTATTTTGGTATTTTTTAAGTTGATAGATGCTCCTCCTTGACAAGAACTTTTAAACCTTTCTGACTAATGTATACAAGCCGCCTATGCCACAAATTTGGAGAAGAATCTTGATCTGCCACATTCATCTTTTGTCCTGCTATCTTCTTTTGCAACTTGTAGAGTATACAAAATAAACCCCTTGATCCATGATCAATGATCTCTACTCAGCTTTAACTTTCCACCCCTTAGATTTAATTAGCCTACATCATCTAGCTTCAATGTCGAAACAAGATTCGGTGGAAGATTCGGGACATATCTAACATCCTTGAGCACTATTGGCCAACCTGTCTTGGTCTCAAGATGTACCTCTCCAATACTTTCTATCTACAATACGTCTTTGTTTTCCATCTTTACTGCACCAAAATCTCCCTTGTGATATGCAGCAGACACATCTCTCGTTGGAGTGGCATGAAAAGTTTCTTCTGAATCCACAAGCCAATTTGAGTCTTAAGACTAGATACATGGTTGATCCTCTACGGTGAAAATAATCAGTTCCTCCATGACTGTAGTTGTTGTAAGCACCTAGAGGGGAATATGTGATGTGCTAATCAAATACGGAAATAAAAACTTTTATACTAATTAAAAACTTAACACAATGGACAACCAAATAGTGAAGCGGAATTTTCGGTGAAGGGCTCTAGAACTTCTCAAAATTTATCTTGATTAAGAGTTGAGGTGCTTCAATAACTCTCTTGGTTCAAACAAGTATAAGCACATGAAAGTATATAAAGCATGTAAGGATAGATAAGAAATAACTTGTACGATATCAATTAAACAATCCCAAACATGTAAATCAATTAAACACAATTAAGATCAAGTATATAAAAATATAAATAATGTGAGCATGTAAGATATAAACAAAAGTGATAAAAGAGACAGAGAGATAAGCAATCACAAATACGGGAGAATTATTTTGAGATTCGAGCCACTTGTTTTACGTCCCCTCCTTCACCGCAATGAAGGAATTCCACTATAATTGATCCCACAAGATTACAGGTGCCGCAACACCTAACTCGTGGACCCACAAGTTTCTTACTTGCTCCCACATGAACAACAGCACAAGCGAACCCACAAGCAAACCGAGGCGCAACCTCTAACTTCTCAAATATAATGTAAAACACTTGGTGATCAATTTCTTGATCACAAACAAAGACTCTCACAAATAAGAATCTTATAGGATAGATATAGCAATGAAAGATTTAAGCTTGTGCGAGAAAACTAGATATATTTGAAAGTGAAAAGCTTAAGAAAAGCTTTTTGAAAACTCAAGAGAAGCACTCTTGAAAATACTCTTTTGATATGAAAATGAAGCTCTAAAACTTGTTGAGACTCTATTGAAGTTGGAAAAATAAGCCTTGAAACATCTTGTGGAAATCAACCAAAAACTCCTATTTATAGGCGAGCAAAAAACAAGTCGTTGGTGTCCAATCACAGGCTAAACTAGCCTGTTGGTCGACCAGGCGGTTGACTGTCAATGGTCAAAAATATGACCTTTATAGTTGTCAGTCGACCGGGCGGTCGACCGTACCCAACATCTAGAGAGCAAAGCTCTCTAGCGGTCGACGGACACTGTTAACCGAAAACAATAGAGAGCACTGTGTCTCTAACGGTCAACCGGTCGGTTGACCAACATGCACAACCCTTAGGCATGTGCACATTCGGTCGACCAGGCTCAGCCCCAAAACAATATATAATGTATTTTAAACATCTTTTTAAACCCAATTAAATTTTAATAAATCTCAATAAATTCTTCAAAAATAAGTTCACGTAAATACAATAGAGCACAAATATGTGTGATAAAAAATCAACACATATTACATACATGTGAACTTGTTTTTTGAGAAAAAGAATTTCACTTTTGAAACAAAATAATATTTTCTAAAAACTAAACTTGTAAATAGAAAATTATGTTTTTCTAAAACTCTCATAAATATAAAAGCAAGTTTCTCAAATACATTTGAAGTTCAATAAGTATGGATAATATCCAATACACATATAAAATAATGTAAACTTATTTTTGATAGTATATACTCATAAAAATAACTTTTGATAAAAATAAAACTTAGACTCATCAAATAAGTTTCTATGAACAAATCAAGTTCTAATATGTATGGTAAAATCCAACACATATTCCAAACTATAAAACTTATTCTTTTGAGATATAAATGTTATAAACACAAAATATGAGAAAGATAGAATTTTTTACAAAACAATATAGTTAAACTCAATCTTCGTGAAAGACAAAATACAAATTTAACTATTATTCTTGAAAACTAATATGAAACTTTGGTGTGTGTGAAAGTGTATAAGCTTGAGCAATCACAACTAATCTATTTTTTAACATAAATCCTAAACTTACAAACCCTTGACTCAAGTCTTCTTTTTGAATAAATCTTCATTTCTATTTTGATTTGATTCAAACTTAATTGCATCAAGTTAGACTCCTCCTCGAGTACTTGATGCGATTTTTATACTTGAACTCTTAAATCAACATGTCCAATCTTCAAAATTTGACTTTGAATCTTTTGTCGAAACTAAACACCAAGTAAGACCTTGATTGAATATCTAAAACTTAAATAACACAAGATCGTTAGTACTATAATTACATGAGTAATCATCATCAAAATTAGAGTGATGGCCCTTTGGGCCAACAATCTCCTTTTTTTGATGAGATGATAAAACTCATGGAGTTATATATGCATGGATTAAAGATAAGTTTTGTAAAAACTCTCCATAACTCATGCATAGTATAAAACTTCTAGATATTCAATGTAAGCACATAAACAAATATAAAAAATAAACAAATATGCATAAACTTGAAACATGCATACATAAACTCTACAAATTCTTCTCCTTTTTGTTAATTCATCAACAAAAGAGTAAATAAAACAGAGTAAATATATATGCGACATAAATCTATGAAGAGGAGAGACACTGAGTTAACCCCTCTTGCATACATGTATATATAGAGAGGGGATGACTAAACCCTAATTTATATAAGCATAATATGCAATACATAGATAGAGATGTTAAGCTCTCCCTATACACGTGTATAATATAGAGAAGAAAGATCAAACTCTTTTTTATACAATACACTCATCATAAATAACATAACGAGGAGACATTAAGTTAACTCCCCTTGCATACATGCAAAACAAACCGATTAAATTTTTTTGATAAACTAATTTAAAATACCACTTATAAATAAACATAAACATAGAAACCAATTTGCAAAAATAATATGAAATGTAGATACCAATTGTATTAATTGATACCAAGAGAAAATATGAACAATTAGCTAAGAAAATACTTTTCTCAAAAGAATGAAAGTAAAAATAAGATACCAATCTAATCAAAATAAATTCTTCCCCTTTTGTAGCATTGACAAAATCAATGCATAAGCTTTTAAAAGAATATACTAACTCATTTGAAATCAAATCAAGCTTAACAAGAAATGGATTCAAAGCAAACATAAACACAATTGGTTTTATATTTAAACATGCATGGACATTGCTAAACATGGATGAGCATACAAAATTAAAGTAATATGAGAATTATGTGTATAACTCATTAAAATCATCAATCTACATGCACATGTCAAAGAAATAGTCATTTAAATATACAAGACATGATCACTCAATCAACCTCCCGCAAAGGGTGGCATTTTCAAAAATAATATTTGAAAATAATTGAGACTAGTTT